>CM051265.1:26459211-26639211 GCA_027921565.1 Artemia sinica | reverse complement strand
TCTTCAAAGCAATATTGAGCAATTGAGAGGCAAAACATCATTTCTTTTCTATCATCACCAGTATTCTAGTCAAATAAACAAAAAAGTATGCATTTATTACTCTTTTATTACATTGTTTGGCTGTAAATCTGTCGTTTTAAATGTGATTCTGTAGTTCAGACACGAGAACAGGTGTTTAACGAATGTTAAACACCTGTTTTTGTTTTCTATTTCTATTTTACTCATTGTTGATCACCCATTGTAAAAATCCAGTTAAAACTCTATTTTACTTCATTTTTAAGTAGAACTGCCCAAATTGCTAAGTGACGATCAACATCGAAGACGTTTTTTCCACCGTCCTAAGATGGAGTTCTCACAAACAACTTCGATTAACAAACATGTTTCAGCAAACCAAGAGAACATTCTTGCAACAATTGTTGAGGAGACTTACCGATGAAGATGTCATACATAATAGTAACGGCCTCAACGAAATGACAAACAAGCCAATAAATTAAATTAAATGCATAAAACAATATACTTTTGGTTACCTTTATTCATAGTATATGATATAAGTACTATCAAAAACGCATGTACTACTTCAGATTATATGGAGAGTAGCATGTAACGGGTAGAATTTTAAGCTAATTCAAATGTAATTTTGAGGACTTCAATCGTTTCATTTATAATAGAAAATTTTCAAAGTATCCGAGACATTAACTACAACATTCTATCCCCTCGACTCATCTTAAGTCTATTCAAACCTGAAAATAGCCATTTTTCTACCATTTTTCTTACGGTAGTATCAGATTTTTATCTGTATTGCCACGTCCAACCGTAAAACTAAATAAGCACAACTAATTAGTTCAATTTGACAACACCTTTTGTCCGTAAAAATTCAAACTTATGGAATCTAATCTGATTCCCAAGACAATTATACCTCCAAATGAAAGCTACACATTCTTGAGCTGTTTGGTCCCATAAAGCTTAGCTCATTTTGGTGATTTTTGGCCCACAGTTCTTGTTTTTTTAATTTGGCACCATCTACTAACAAAAACTGCACACCAGTATATGGAGGTCTTTTCTATAAAAAACTGAATTCCCAACTTTTCCTTTTCTTCAATAATACCCATAGTTGTGTAAGTTTCCACTAACAGAATTGATTGAATAAACCAATCAGAATTGATTTTCAATGCCCTTGGCACTTAACAAGCACACAGATTTTAGGCCCCAGAAGCTTCTTTTGTTTCGAAATTAAACAATAAAAAGACTTGTCATATAAAGGAGCAATGGCCTTAAAACGCAAGTTTAAATTAAACAGTCACAAAAATTATATTTTTGGCTACACACATACACCGAGTCACATAGGTGCAAATTAAAGTAAATGGAGTGCTTCAGATCGTCTAAAGAATGGTTTATCGTAAAACAGGTTAAATGTTTGCGTAGCCCAAATACGATTATGAGGGCAGATACAATTTACATTTCATTATTTTGCCAGAGCTTCATTTTTCATTGAATCGACGCCTATGTTTGCTTTCTAGTAGTTACTGAAACTACTATTACTATAATCAAATCACTGTAGCACCAAGCCTGCTGATGCTATCACAGCTACGAACAATCCTCCTTCATTCAAATCAATTCAAAGCTTCCTTCTTTAGACCCTCCCAAGAAGTTCCCATTTCCATTAAATCCTTTCTCACGACCTCCTTCCACCCAATTCGGGGACGGACTGCATTTCATCCCGCTTAACCCCTGATTTAACACGAAACCAGCTACTAACCTCATTTCCTAATTTAACCACAGAAATGTTATTCTCGTGCTACATAGCACTAATAACTTTAATATATTGATTTGGTATACCATACAATGCTCGCTTAAGTTCTTTTATCGGCTAAATCTGACGCTTGTTCGTAGTCTATCAAACCAAGGACTAAAGGGGTCTGATGACTCAGGCACTTCTCAATTATTAATCTAAGAGTAAAAGTTTGGTTGACACGTCCATTCCCCTTCCTTAAATCACGTCCTTCTCTTAAAACTTTGTCTACAGCATCTCTAAGTCTAGAAAGTATCATCATTGCAGGTAATTTGCTGCCTAGAGAAACCAAGCTAATCCTTCTATAATTCCTAAACTCCCTCACTACCTCACAGAATGATTTAATTAAAGTTTCCCTTACATCACTGGCTACTCCCCCTTATCATTGATAATCTTCAGTAATTTATCTCTAACTTCAAAACCATCATATTTAACGAACCCATTTACCACACTTTCAGCAGCTTGAGTATTGTTATTTTTGAATCTTTTTAGCTCCGTCTCTAATTCTTCCTCACAGAATAAATCTTCCTTAACTTTTAAAGTGTCATAACTATTTCGTTTTTTTTCTATATAATGTCCTGGAACTTTACCACGGTTTAGCACATTCTCAAATTGTTCTGCTCATCTCTCCTTATCAGTATCGGTCATCCCATTCCCATCTTTAGCTGGGACAGGTCCAGATTGACTGCTCCCTCTCAATTTTGTAACATTCAAATACACTATTTTACAATTATACCGTATGACTGCATCTTAAAGATCTTCCACTATTTTATTGGAATTTTTACACTTAGCCTATCGATTGCTTAAAATTAAATAAGAAGTTCTAAACGAAAACGTTTTTAATACAAGAAATCCTTTAGAATTTAGAAATGGGTATTATTAAATAAGTTTGCCAGTCCATCCCAGAAAAGTAAAAACTTTATCATGATTTCTGATTCTGAGACTACTTGTTTTAAGAAAAAAGAAATACAATGCCAACTTGTGCCATTTTTATTTATTTATTTCTGTGCAATTAGGGACGTAATGAACGAGCTTCAAATTTTGTTGCTATGCGACCAGTAACTATTTTTACGCATGTAATTTTGAAATTACACAGCATGTAACTTTTGACAGATTTGGCCATTCTTTGAATGGGGAATGAATTTCATTCTAATTCATTCAATTCTGAAGGAGATTTTAAGTAAACATTTTTAAGAACAGATATTTAACTATAGAAGTCTTAAGACAAATATCAGGGGTGGGGGTTCCTTGGCATTATTACGAGTAACTATACTATAAAATCTCGTGGTGTGATTGAAGTCAGGAGCTTTACTGGCACTCTGGTTGGAAGAAAAATGGAATACCTCCCTCTATAATACATAGCGTCACGCCAAAAAGCTGTTGACGCATAAAATGCTGCTTTTTTGTGTTATCGACCCTTCAACCCATAGTTATACCCGCGCCAAGAATTTGATATAATGAGAATTCTATTCTCAGTCAATAGGCTCATTTAATTTTATGATTTATTTTGATTTTAATCAAATACAATTTGAATGAAGAAAATAAAGTGAATTCATGCGAGTCCTTTCAACAATTTCTTATTTCGAAATTAAGATAACTTGGGGGAGGGTAAGTTTCACTCATTAGATCCTAAACGGTTTTTTAACTGCGTTGAAAGAGATGTTATAGCAAAATATGCATAATCTCTATCAAAAATAGATACTGTGAATTATGAATTTAATCAACTCATTTAGGCTAAAACTATACACTTCAATTGGAGCATAAATTACCTTGACACCATCACGCAACTCTAAGGTACCAGAATCCTTAATTGATTGAATGACTAAGGATACATCTTGAGTCAAAGCTTGTACACGGTGAAAAGAGGCAATCAGTGATACGGGCAAATAGCCTTCTGAATCCATTCTTCGCCTAAGAAAAAAGTCCTTCTGAAGATTTTCGTCACTGAAGTAGTATTCACTGAAATAGAAATTAAAAATGATTTATCCTATTATGCGAGTAATTGATTCACAAAAAAGTTCATTATGATACCTGATTATGATATACCAAACATTACTTTCCTATTCATCAGTGATTACGGACAATGTCTGCCAATGTATTTGGCAAATGTCCGTAACTCCCAGCCAATCACTTATCTTCAGCTCATAAAACAATCACATGATGTTATACGGTCGGTACCTTAAGCGATTAGTTTTCATTACACAGGTAGAGTCAGTAGATTTTCAATCCTCGCAAGAAAGTATACGTCGGATTTTTACTTTTTTCCGCTTGTCGTCCGTCAGTTTCTGCTGCTAATTATCTAAATAAACAGATGACATCGACACCAACTGTTCCAATAGGTTGGTATATTGTGTTTTGAAATCTGATTTACAAACCTTTACACGAGTAAATACTAATATATTTACTTTCTTCATCACAAAATTTACAGAACGTCATTTAAAACTTTATAGAACGTCTAGTAAACAGCACACAAATCCCAGTCCGTTTCATAAGACCGCCATATAAACATGCCAGTTGATTTATTATCACATATAGGGTAGTGTAATGATACTGAGTAAATATAGAATAACGAATGCAGCGATTTAGGACAAACAAAACACTTAGATGCAGATATACAGACAACACGACTCAAGGTGTACCCCAATGATCATATCTTCATCCTGATGAGGGAAGAAAGCAGACAAAATTGTTATATTCAGACAAGAAAACTACAAAAAAACGCCTGTTAAATTTAGATCATAAGAAAATTTAACAGTTTTACCGCATGGACCATAGTAACGTGAAACATGTTCATGCAACTGGGAAGTTGTACCTTAATGGCAGGCACATAGGCAGATTTTGTTCTAGGAGGAGCGAGGAGGGCCCGACTCCGAGAAGTATAAAAGAATAGGCAAAATATATAGAAAATAAAAGAAATTATAGAAACAATCATAAAAATCTACAGATTTCAGGTAGCACATCCCCCCCCTTCCCTGTGTAAGTGACTACTTTATGAAATAATTCGGAGACTTGGTCTCATATATCTCTATTATTTCTATTTTTAGCTGAAAAAAATAAAGCTAAAACTTACATTTGTCTTCTGCAAAGGTCCTTAACATAAGACTCGCTTGATGGCGGGACAAAGACAGCTGGCATATAATATGGTGAAATAAAAGGTGTTACAAATGGTGTTTCCGGCGTTCCGTAATCCGGTACAGGAGCATAAGTTGCGGGAAGACCAAGGTAATCCTCAAGTCTCATTGAGAATATCGTCGTTGTAGCAGCAGAGCCTTTTTGCTTTTGTTTTGAGCGAGACTTGGCAGGTTTTGAAGCTGAAACAGAAAGGAACTGGTTAAATTTGACGATATATTATCTACAGCTTTTTCATATTCTTATTTGTACTTGTTTCATGTTATAAGTCCATGGCTAATCGTGGCATTCGATATCCAGCGATATGCTTAGGTCAAGGAAGTTCTGTATGCAGATTGGTGATCTATAACTACTCCCGACCAAATTGGCTTCTACATTATCTGTTACTATCAAACGGTATCTAGTCAGACTTGAATATAGTTAGCTATGTCTTGAATGAGTGAATCAATGAATAGTTTATTCCAAATAACTACTCACAAGCTCTAATGGTCAAAATGGCGTTCTCGCCAAATAAATATAAAGATCAAATATGACAAGGTCAATAGCAACATTAAATACCGTCATACTGTATACTCTTAATTCTAGTATTCAGGCAAAATAATTTAGCTATACAAGTTTATTAACTGAATCTCTGATGAAAATTTGGGAGAAAAATATAGTAGCAGGTTATTTCCCACTATCTGATTGTATTGTACCACCCGACAAATGAGGGTATAAAAGATTTGTCTATACCTGTCATGGGTAGACACCATAGGACGCGGGATAGGACTTGTCTACCTGCGTTGACGGTGATTCCAGAGGCGGAAGGAAAATACCCGAGGAGAAGATGATCAGGAAGATCCTGAAGTTCAAATCATCTGCACAAAACATCCCTCCTCCCAGCTAGAGTGGTTTGTTTGAACTTCTCCTGGAGAAAGTGTTAGGAGAGCTTAAATTGACCATACATTATTCTAAAGCCCCTTTTTGTAGTCTTTCTATTTATTATGTTTGTGCTTTGGTGAATGCGTGGTGGCAGACTGGACAAGCATAGAGGTCGAATAGATGAGACGAAAAGCCTAAAAAGTTGTTTTTGCGGGGGCAAAATTTGTTGAGAAGTTTGATGATGACCGGAAAAGGCTTTGACAAGAAAAGGAAAAGCTGATGAAAGCCGGAGGTGGAAAAGCTGATGACCGGCTTTGAGACTGATTTTATCTACGTTTGGTTGCCAGCTAAAAACAGATCTTTTAATTACTCCTAAAAGCCGATTTTGTGAAAACTTAATTTTTTTGTGTGTAATTGATTTTATTAATGCGGGTTCAGATACAATGAAATTTTCTGTGACAGTGGCGTGAAGTACTGCTTCGATTTCATCTTGTACAGGGAGCGTAATACGATGTCGAATCACCAGAAACGCCAAAATTTGACAACCTTTAGTATAGATAGGTGGTTTTCAGCTAATTTGAGCTTTAAGGTCTATTAGGTTGTATCAAATCACTCTTGTTTTTGGCTAAAAGCAATTATTTCAACTATGTCTCCCATTAGTTCTCAGCCACAACTTTAGGGATAAGGGAGCGAGCCAATTTTCAGAAGGGGCGGGGGAGGGTACAAAAAAATTCTTAAGGTCTGAGGATTAGAATACCTAATTTTCAGGGAAGGGCCGTTTGCGAAGTTGATAGAGGGACTATTTATTTACTGTCGGGAAGTTGTTTCCAAAATATTTGCTTAGTGCACAGAGCTTGAGAAATTGCCAATAAGCTTTTAATCAATATTGGATTTGGTCTGAAGTTATAACGGAATCCTAGCGCAGTGTTGCTAATAAATCGCAATTATCAAAACAGCAAAATATCATCAAAATAAAAATAAAGCAAAACAAAAATAAAGCCTTGCGATAGTAGTCATAAAGAAAGAATAATTATTTCTGTAACATGACATAATCAGGCTCGTAGTACATGTTACAGCTGTTTAAATTTCAAAATAAATACCTCCATTATGTCTCAGTACAATCCACTCTCAGTAACTCGAAATTCACGGGACCTCGATTTTTCTTCAAGTTACGTATAGCCTAGTTCGACTTGTGTACAGTTTGAGTTATAAAGGTCATTCTACATAAAATTTGACTTATAAAGGTAACGAGATAAGCGGTAAACCAAATGAAAATTCGAGTTATAGAGGTACAAAATCGCGATATTTACCCCCTTCAGCTACTAAAGCGTTAAGAATAACCTTATTAGTGCATTAGACTTGGCATAAAAAGACTTGTTGTCAAAACTTGACTTTCAAATGTCAATAATAAATTTAGTTTGCTCGGCAATAGACACCTGAACATTAACCGAATCTGATACGAAAATATGTTACGCAAAATTAATATGTATCTAAGTTTACATGTTGCAACCTGCATACCGAGGTTTCAACAAACCGAGGTCAATTGAAAAAACTTCGAGATACACCGATCTTTGCATACCGAGGTAAACGTAGTAAATTAAGTTAAATGACGACTTCGAGTTAGGCATGGTTTTATCTTCGACAGGGTTGTCCAACGGTATGGAAAATATTACGAGGTATCGAGGATCTTCGAGTTATCGAGGTTTCAGTTACCGAGAGTCTACTGTAGTACTCTTATTTAGTGCTTTCACCCCCCCCCCCCCCGCCAATGACAAAGAATAAAATGAAAGAAGAACAAACAATTCCATGAATCAGATACATGATTTGGATAACTTTCAGTCATTATATACAACTAGTAGCATTACATTATATGTTTAATTAATAAAATGTACATTGCAATAACTCCAACAAATTTTGATAGTAGAGACAACCCCCCCCCCAAAAAAAAAAATTACAGACAGTCTAAATCCCCTTACACCTTATGGAAAGTCTAAACCCCCATAAAACCTTACAAAATTACGTTTCTAAGTGGAGACTGGTCTTGAAACTCGAATAATATTCCAAGAAAACTAATCAAAAAGAGTTTTGGTAACAGACCAGAAATTTGGATTGAAAGACTTTAGTCGGTAATTAAACTCAGGTTATATTCAAACTCGAACAAAAATGTGTCCAATTTAGACACCACGGCCCCTTAGCTCTCGCGGAGCACCGGAGAATGCCTCAAGAAATCCTAAATAAAACTAAAATTTAACTTCCATCTCAACTCCAAATTAAAGTTATCTTATCTGGCATTTATCCAAGCAAAGCAGAAAAAACTTCACAGGACTTTAAAAAAATAAACTCACTATCCATGACGTGCTGAAAAGAACTGTCATGTCCCACCCCATCCAAGTCCTTTCTGCTCTAGTCTCGGGAACTGTTTCCAAGGAAATCAGATAGGGAAAGTAGCACTTCCCAAGGATCTTTGGATAAAATAAGCAACTGTATCAAAGGTTATGTTCAATGCAGTTAAAAAAAAAAAAATAATAACAATAAGACAATTTCTTCTTTTTTTTCATGATAACAAAATGAAATTCAAAATTATTATTTTAATATTTCAGGCAAGTTATTCAAACACGACCCTGGGCGATCTAAATGCATATTGAGGAAACCAAAATTTTTTTAAAACCAGTTTCATAGCGTCAGAGGAAGGGGTGGTCCCTGATTTTTATAAAGCGTCAAAAGACAAAAAAAACAATGTTTGGATTGAAATTGGTGCTTAAACTACAATATTGTAATTATATAGTACCCAACCCCCCTCATACACACATACACATCCACTGACATCCTAGGTCCAATTTACTGTTTCTCTAACCAAACTTTGGTAAAAAGTAAGTGCAGTAGCCCTGGCATCAATAACAACTGTCAAACAGTTCGTGGTACTGTAAGTAAGGAGCTAACCGGATCAATAGTAACCGAAACTCTAAAAAACGGAATTTTGATTCGAATAGATACATCAAAAGAATCAGATTTTTATGCTAATTTAAAATATATAAGTTTCATCAAGTTTGGTCTTAACCACCAAAAGTTAAGAGCCTGAGAAAATTTGCCTGATTTTCGAAAAAAGAGGGTAATACCCCCTAACAGTCATGGAATCTTAATGAAAATGACACCATCAGATTCAGCGTATCAGAGAACCCTACTGTAGAGATTACAAGCTCCTATGTACAAAAATGTGGAATTTTTTATTTTTTACCAGAAGAAAAATTACGGAAACGTGTTTATTTGTTTTTGTTCTTTTTTGTTGTTGTCTTTTTTTCTTCCCAAGGGTGATCGTATCGACCCAGTGGTCCTAGAATATCGGGAGAGGGCTCATTCGAACGGAAATTAAAAATTCTAGTGCCGTTTACAAGTGACCAAAAAATTGGAGGGCAGCTAGGCCCTCTCCCACGCTCATTTTTTCCTACAGCCACCCGAATAAATTTGAAATAGCAATTTTGTTCAGCATAGTTGAAAAATATAATAACTGTCTTTGAGGATGACTTAATCCCCCAGTTCCCGGGGGAAGGGCTGCAAGTTATGAACTTTGTCCATTGTTTACACAGTACGGTTATTGGGAAGTATACAGACGTTTTCAGGTGGGATTTTTTTCTGGTGGGGGGGGGGGAGGTTACGTGGGAGGATCTTTCCATGGAGGAATTTTTCATGGGGAAGGGAATTTTCCATGAAGGGGGCACCGATTTCCCAGCACTGTTTAAAAACGATTAGAAACTATATAAAAAAAAACAGTTTTTTCAACTGAAAAAAAGCAGCGACATTGAAACTCAAAACGAACAGAAAATATTATGTATATGAGGAGGGGGGTGCCTCTCCTCAACAGCTCGCTCTTAAGCTAAAGTTTTTTTTTAACTTTTATATCAGGTCATTGTTCTAATTAAACAGTCTCTGTGATTCAGGGGCCATTCTTAAATAACTGGAATAAAAATCAAACTTAAGTTATTATAAGGTTATTATTAGTAAAAAAAAAAAAAAAAAGCAAAATTAATATGGAAATTTCGTTTTAATTACTCATGTACGGTGAGCAATCTTCAAAACCTGCATTAATTCAAAAACGTTGAGAAATTATATAAAAAAAACAAGTTTTTTTTAACTGAAAGTAAGGAGCGACATTAAAACTTAAAAGGAACAGAAATTATTCCGTGTATGTAAGGGGCTGTCCCCTCCTCAACGTCCCGCTCTTTACGCTAAAGTTTTTTGTTGTTTTAAAAAGCAGAGTTGTGAAAAAAAAGTCAAAACTTTAGCGCAAAGAGCGAGGCTTTGTGGAGGGGATAGCCCCTTCCATATACGGAATAATTTCTGTTCGTTTTTTAAGTTTTAATGTCGCTCCTTACTTTCAGTTAAAAATAAAAGTTGTTTTTTTTAAACAAGCAACATAGTTTTATATTAATTCTATAATTATATCATAATTATAGGGCCACAAAATATTATCAAATATTCACGAAATATTAGAGCCGATTTTTAGTTGATAAAAATTAAGGCAGAGTACACTTTAAAATTACTAATGCAACAAAGGAAAGAAAAAAAACTTACCACGGGGCTCATAATCATCCGAATCGTAAATGCTATCACGCTTGCGCCTTCTTCCTGATTTTTCCTTGCCTATCCTTGAATTACCCGGTTCAATGTTTAAGGGCTTCCATCTTTGCTTAGGTCCTTCAAAAGAATTAAAATAATAAGTTTAGGGTTTAGAGCAGTTTTTCTTAACAAATATACAGTTGAATATATTGAACATCATAGGCAGCGCGACAGCGCTGCCTAAGTGAAGAGCGATGTTAACACAATGACTTTTTCTTCTGACTTCACATAAAAGGATTTGTCGTAGAAACTTCGGAAGGAGCTCATTCGATTGTAAATTGAAAGTTCCAGTGCCCTTATTAAGAGTCAAAAGTAATTGAAGGCAGCCAGCCCCCTCCCATGCCCATCAATTCCCTAAACAGTTCCAACCAAAATTTTGAGATAGCCATTTTGTCCAGCATAGTTGAAAAGCCCAGTAACTATGTCTCTTGGGATATCAACCCCCCTCCCCTCCCACAGTCCCCGGAGAAAGGGCTGTAAATTATGCAATTCGTCCATTATTTACGTATAGAATTTGTAATTTAGAAAGGTGGGTATATTTGATATTTAGTGTCCAAAAAGACGATAGGCATTCAGGTAAACATTTCAGAGAATATTTAGGGGAGTGTTAAGCTAAATCAAAACACGTCATGTGCGCACGAATTGTCAAAAAGGCGTAACTAAGGAGTGACTGAGTGTATCAATTTAGAACTTTCAGAAAATGATAAGGGGAACGGTCAATTGACCAAAAAGGCAATATTCGCACACTACAACTGCTACCACTACAACTATTGCTTCTGTAGCGAGTACAACCAATGCTGAGGGTAATGAAATGCAGAACGGAGGAAATGGTGAGGGGAAGTTGAACCAAATAAAAAAATACTATGTGCATATACATTATCAAAAGGGCGTATTAGTCATATCTTTGGAACAGCTTACCTTATCAAGCTGTAATTTCCAGGGCATCATGAAGGAGATTTTCAAGTGCCCAAAAGACAACATTTGTATACTACAGCTGTTATTAATACTGCTGCTACTACAACTAATTCAACACTACTACTGCTCCTACTACTACTAATACTATATTGATGTTAGTAGTATTAAGAATAAGAGTATGAAGGTGAAAATTTGAGAGAAAATAGAGGGAAAATTTTGAACTAAATCAAAACACACTATGCGTATACAAATTGTCAATGGAGTATCCCAGGAATAAATTAGGGTATTAAATTGGAACTTTCAGAGAATGCTTAAAGGGGAAGATTAATTCACCAAAAGTCAATATTTGCACGCTAGTACTACTACTACCACTGCTACTACTAGTATTACCACTACAGCCACTGCTTCTGTAGCTAGTGCTACCAAGGCTGAAGATATTGAAGTGAAAATTTGAGGAAGCGGTGATTGCAAAGTTGAACTAAATCAAAACAATATGCACATACAGATGGTAAAAAGGGGGGGGGGGGTCAAAATATCTTTGGAACGGCTGACCGATATCAAGCTGAAACATCCAAGGGCACCGTGGGGGGATGCTCAACTGACCAAAAAGCAACATGTGCACACTACTACTGCTACTACTGTTATTACTACTGCTAATTCAACACTACAACTGCTACTACTGCTCCTACTACTACTGCTACTACTATGATGCTAGTACTATTAAGTCTAAGGGTATGAAGGTGAAAATAAAGCAAAATATAGAAGAGAATTTGATCTAAATCAAGGCAATGTGTGTGCACTTAAACTAATATTTCTACCACCACCACTTCTACTACAACTCCAACTGTTACTTCTTTTGCAACTACTACTAATGCTAAGCGAATTAAGATTGAAATTTCAGGACGTGTTGAGGGGGAAGTTGAGCTAAATTAAAACACACTATGGATATAGAGGTCATTAAAACCCCAAACAACCAATATCATAGCAACGGCTAACTGTATTATGTAGATACAGCCAGGGCATGATAAGGGGGGATGTTCAACTGACCAAAAGGCAACATGTTAATACTATAGCAGCTACTAGTGCTAGTGCTATTACTGTTAGTATCACTACTAGTCCTGCAACTAGTACTACTAGTACCCCTACTACTACTACTACCATGACTACTATTACAACCATGGCTAAGTGAAAGTGAAATTTTCAAGGAATATTGAGAGAGGAAATTGAACTGAATTGCAATACGCCGTCTGCATGCAGGTTATCAAAAGGGCGTACTAGCAATATTTTAGGAGCAACCAGATGAGTGAAGTTGAAACTTACAGGGCTTTTTGTGGGGGATGTTGAATAAACCAAGAGGCAGTGCTTGCATCATACTACTGCTACTTTTACTACTACTACTGCTTCTATTAAAGCTAAGCGTATTAATAATCCTACTGCTACTACTATTACTACTGGTACTACAGCTAATAAAGCTAAAGGGGTCTCGATACCATAAAAAATCAGCCTATCTCGTCCATTATAAACTTTTTTAGTTTGTCTCGTCAAATTATTTAGAATTGATTGAGCGGTCTTGCCATAGCTTGTAGAGCTTGGGTAAGCGATCCGAATAAACGACACAAAACTAAAAACCGACATCTACTTTCCCTGAAATTCTAGAAAAATCTTATAACTTCTATTGTATTGTGCCGGAGATGGAGATGTTTAGTTTTTTTTCGATCAAACAGAGGAGAATTTTTTTATTAAAATTCAGGAAAGAGTTGTCCCTAAAAACATTCTATCATACCTACTACAAAAATTCCAAAAATAACCTCAAAAGCAATGTCATTTGATCAATTTTTTTTTTCGATGAAACAGAGCAGAATTTTCTTTTTTAAATTCAGGAAAGCGTTGTCCCTAAAAACAGTAGTGAAAAAGGTGAATATCTTTATGCCTACTGGAATTTATTTTACCCTAAAGCAGTAGTGAAGAGCGTGAATATCGTTATACCTACTGGAATTTCTAAGGTGGGACCTGATGCTAAAAAAGAGGAATTGAAAAAAGACAATTCAGGTCAGATGGACAAAAAGGTCGCCATTGTTCCGAAAATTGAAAACACTAATGGTAATAGACAGAATGATCTGTTCAAAAAACTAGAGAAAGAGATTGCCGCGTTTACCAAAGTGCTATCTATATTTTATACATTTCCAGAAGTGAAGAAAAGATTCAGATTACGGAGGATATAATGGATTCTATACGACAGACAAACTCACTCTCGGAAAAACTGAAAAGATACCAAAGCCAAATTGGAAAACGTGATTTAAATGGCATGTTATCCAGCTTTTATTTTCAAATGACCAAACTGAGCTCAACCATAGACAACTTGAAAAAAGAAGTGGATCTTGCAGGAAGAAACGGCGTATCGAAAAACCCTAGATGCAAATGTTTTCGTGATTTTTCCAAGGATTTTACTTTTTTGCGGACCATTGGCAAAGGGGGCTTCGGAAAAGTTCTTTTAAGAGAAAGGAAAGGGAGTGAAGAGCTTTATGCAGTGAAAACCTACACGAAGATTAAGGATGATGTAGATTTTGATGTTGTTGTTGAAGTTGCTATGGCAGAAAACAATCTCCTATCATTGTCCTCTAAATTCCATTTCCTAGTCGAACTATATTCCAGCTTCCAGACCAAGGATCAATTACATTTCATTATGGAATACGTTAGTGGTGGAGATCTTGCGTTTCAGATTTTACAGAGCGGTAAATTCAAGGAACAAGTTGCGACTTTTTATGCAGCTGAAATCGCTATTGCTTTGTTCTTTCTTCATTCTCAAGGAGTCATCTACCGAGACCTGAAGTTAGATAATGTGCTGGTGGATCAAGACGGACACATAAAACTTGCAGATTTTGGGCAGTGTAAGCTTGGCATTCAAGGAGATATAAATGAATGTACTAAGAAGCCAAATGTTTTAAATTATACAAACAATGAGTAGTAAAAAGAGCAAGATTCATAAGAGTTGTGTCAGATATAAGATGCTTCAAAGGAGCAAATTTTTCGGAAAAACTCAATTCAGTTCTTCGGTGCCTATGTTGGGCCTTAGCAGTGGCGTCAATTGAAAAAAATTTGGAGAAGGGTACAAAAATGTATTTTTCAAAATCAAGGGGCTGGCGACTTTATTGTCCTTTTAATATATCAGCGTATAACCAGAAAAAAACATATTTCAATGAATCGGAAAAAAGGTATTTTTCAAATTTAAGGGGGTGGGGGGGACAAAATTGGGGGTAGTGATAACGCTTCTCCTTCTTCACCTCCAAATTGGCATCATTGCCTAAGTAAATATAAGGACGACAAGTATCATTAGAGGCAAAATATTTAATGGGGGTTGGGTGTATAAAAGTCACCTTATCTTTCATTTATTTATAGAGATGCAAGATGACGATGGAATCTCTGAAATAGAATTGGCTAAACTGTCGGATCTTGAAATTTTCTTTTAATAGCTCTAGTATTTTCTTTGCATACTTCAGCTCTATTCTTTTTTATTAATTAACTAAAGCTATCAACATTTAAAACGTAGAAAGTGACAAACTAATTGGAATGACGCTTTCTTAATAAAACAGGGCTACAGAAATGTTTCGTAAGTGCCTTCTAGCATATAAAGGTTCATTCATCCATCATCCATGTATTAGGATTAGAGCTATATTAGAATTATATACAAAAATATATATTGGATGTTGATCTTTGAAACTTTAATCTTAAAAAAAAACAAAAAACATTACTTCGATGTTGAAAAAAGAATTGATGTTGAAATGGGGAACGTTGAAAAACTTAAAACTTTGGCAATCAAAAACCAACAGAAATTAATTAAAAAACTTTCCGGAAAAGAAGTTTTTCAAAGAAAAGTAAGAGCCATATTAAACTTAAGACCCCCAGAAATACATTACTAAAATAATTCAAACTCAAAACTACCACAAATTCCTATTTAAGAATAAATGAAACCCAAAACGAACAAAAACTTCAAAAAAAACATCATAACAAACAAACATACAACAAGGCACTAATATAAATGAATAAATAAATCTTAAAACGAGTAAACTTGAATTGAATATTGAAACCAAACTTAAAACGAACAAAAATCGCTACAAACAACAGTCTGGATACTGCCCCCTTCCTAACTGTAAAAGTATAAAGCCTAATGTATCATTTGCGCTTTACTGAAAACGAATAATATTACATATATTTTCTTTTGTACTTACAACATTGAGAATAAAAATAAAAATTACAGAGAAATAAAATCTTGAACTGTTCAGCTTTCAGCAATTAATATCATTATATATCAAATACTCAGTCTAATTTTATTAGTTCTTCTCAGGAGCTTTTCAAGACAAAATAGTTTTCAATAAATCACAAATGACGCAGTAGGATTTAGATTTTTATAGTTAGGGAAAGTGGCAGTAGCCAGACAATTATTTGTAGTGATTTTTGTTCGTTTTAAGTTTGATTTGAATGTTCAATTCAAGTTACCTCCTTTAAGACTTATTTATTCATTTATATTAGCAGTTGTTGTATTTTCGTTTCCTATGATTCTTTATTTAATTTCCGTTCATTTTTGGGCTTCATTTATTCTTTAATAGGAATTTCTGGTCGCTTTGAGTATGAATTATTATAGGAATGTATTTCTGCTGGTCATAATTTTAATATAGCTCTTTACTTTTCCGTGAAAACTTCTTTTTCGGAAAGCTTTTTCAAATTAATTTTAGAAAAAAATTTGTTTTTCTAAGGCCTATTGTTTATCTTTGCTATTTTCTTTCTTTAATCAAACTTATTTTTCCTTTTACCTACGATGGCTTATTTAAGGCATTGCGGCCAGATCGAGCTAATTTTCCACTTTTTCTTTGTTATGTTCTGATTTAATAAGTCAGCTTTTCAGAATTTTATCTGTTTTATAAGAAATAAAACGGATACAAAAGAATGACCAAAATGATACCGAATATTACGATAAAAAAATAAAATAAAAAAAGGAGTAATTACTTATATCTAAATTAGGGAATGACGTTTTTTCAGATGTAAAAATCAAACAACCATAAATTAAATAAAAATCAAGCTTATTTTTTCCTTTTACCTACGATGGCTTATTTAAGGCGTTGCTGCCAGATCGAGCTAATTTTCCACTTTTTCTTAGTTATGTTCTGATTTAATAAGTAGCTTTTCAAAATTTTATCTGTTTTATAAGAATTAAAACAGATACAAAAGAATGACCAAAATGATACCAAATATTACGAAAAAAAAAAAAAAAAAAAAAAAAAAAAAAAAAAAAAAAAAAAAAAAAAAAAAAAAAAAAAAAAAAAAAAAACAAGGAGTAATTACTTAGGCTATATCTAAATAAGGGAATGACATTTTTTCAGATGTAAAAATCAAACAACCATAAATTAAATAAAAATCTAGATTTCAGTTCAAAATAAAGTCATGCTAAAATGTACAAAAATAAGAATTTCATTAGAGGTTGGCTATCACATACATTTTGCCCTTTCCCATCACCCTAAGGATGGAAAACATTTATTGATAAGAAGAGGCAAACAATTCAACCACGAATCAGAATCGGGACTATGACAGGGAACCGACATTGAACCAAGAAAGATTTTGGCATCATCCTGTCACCAATAATTATAAGCCTACATGAGATTATATATTTTATGAAGTGACACAAATGTTGCTTATATATTCCAAAGAATGGATTAAAGGATGGGATAAGTAAATATAGTAACAAAGAAATAAGTAAGCGAAGATTGGAATAAGTAAATATTTAATTGACTCAGATCTATTCTCCTGGTAAGAACACAGTAAGGATAGGTTATCATCTTTTGGAATGTGTACATTTGATATCTGGAATAGAGTGTTATTTTTTGCCACGAGAGTTTTGGTGTAAATTCGTTACCTTTCTTTTTTGGTGCTCCTTTATTTTCTTTGTTTTCGTCAATCGATCCTTTCTTTTGTAAGGGCTTGCCTGTCACCCTGTTGGCTTCAATATTCTTTGCAAAAGTGGGAGCAGGATACTCTACTGGAACAACCTGCCGGGGAGGAGTCGGAGGTATTTCACCTTCTTCCAATGCTTCTTCTTCTTCAACAATAGAATCCCAGGCAATACTGGATGGATTGTCAAGTGAAAGCTTAGGAAGAGGAATTAAAATAGGGGCAATTTCCTTTACAGTTGGCTGTTGAGGAGGGACAATTTCATTTACAATCGGTTGATGAGGAGGGACAACTTTTGGTTGTTGAGGAGGGACAACTTTCGGTTGTTGAGGAGGGACAACTTCTGGTTGTTTTGTCTGTAAAACAAGAACATATTAAAAGCAAGAAATAGAGAAAGAAAAAAGAACAAGTCATCAGGAAAAAGAAAACTAAAGAGTTTAGTAAACTAATAAGAGGGAGCTTTGGCGGGTTAAAATGGGTTTTATAGGGATTGAAAATTGCTAGAACAACTGACAATGCAGTGCTATCCAGCAGAACTAGCAAAATTCTACTCAAGCTTGTTTTTGGTCTATTGAAATTTGGACTTCAATTAAACAACCAAGTTTCTTGCAATCCAACCTTTAATTCCATAAAAGAAGACCGGTTCTTTTGTTTTTAAACTATTTTTTATTTACCACAAATTTTTAGGGCTAGTTCAGCACACAGAGGATAGGTTAATTCAAAGAAAAATGTTATGAAATTATACCTGATGCGCTCTTATGGGAGAAGTGGCTTTTTCGTCTTCAACTCAATGTAAAGCAAAAGCAAAAAAAAGAGTATATTAAAAAGAAACTCCAACTAGCATCCTTATTCCTTTTCTTAATTAGCTGATGATTTTGCTGGGTAACTTTATGTGGCATTTGTTGCTTTATTCCTCAGAGAAGATTGAAAGTTTCCTAAATTCTCAGTTTCTCACGTTCTTTCGATAAAACTTATTACAAGTTTACCTCTAAGAAAATAAAACTATTTTAATATTGTAATACCTTATATGCATGAAAAAATACTATGCTGTATCATACACTTAGTCTATCCTATTTTTTACAACACAAGAATTTCAAGCCAAATCATAGTTGATTATTTCTTTTACGACATTTTGGGTTGTTGAGTGTTATCAGTTTTAACGCCGAAAGTCTCCAATCAAAAACAAATTCGTGTGATGCAAATTCTCAGCCTATTCTGACTCGTTACTTATCACCACTTTCATTATGTCCTCTAAAACAATGATACAGAGGTGAACTTGTGAATATAATTCCTGTACTTTCAAGATTTTCAAGAACATGGTCAGTTTTATGATAACTCAAGAATACGCGGTGTGATTTAGTGTTTTGACAAATTTAATTTTGGATGCATGAAAAATGTTAGAACGTAAGACTAAATGTTAGAACGTAATGAAAAATGTAAGACTAAGACTAAGTAGACTACGAGAAATCATACAAAGGAATTCAGGCATTACTCATTTAGTGATCACTAATAACATGATTCTCTACCTAAACATATAAAAGGGCAATGATTTATTGATTATGATTAAAACACGAATTACCGCATACAGAAAGTACGTACAGCTTAATAAAAACAGTAAAACTTATATTTGACTTACGCTAAAGAAACATTAAACAAAAGACATACCAGAGGCTGTACTTGAAGTTTACCTTAAGTAACCTTAAACGGTTGTGAATAAAGTGGGGCATGAGCAGTCAGGCAGGAACGTGCCCATCAGTTCAATTTTGGCAGTCGGGGCGAAAACTCAATGTTACCTTTAGGGCCAGGGGTGGCCTCAAATACTTTTATGTAGGTTACGCTTATATTTTTTGTATTTTACAATTGTTTGGAGATTAAAGTCAAATTATAACAGATATGTGTAGATACATTAAAAAAATACTCTATATTTTACTTATCAAAGAGCAAAATATGGCATCAAAAATTATCAAAACACAAACTGTTTCAGCAGTGCTTATGACCATTTCACACAACAGCCCACTCGGACGCTGGAGTTCTTTGTCAATTAACCCCTCTCCCATGCATGCACCTTTACATTGGGAGAGCACAGCTAACAAATATTTAGTATCAAAGATCCTAACTTTACAAGAACAGCATAAAATATATTCTTACATTGTCATTAGCACAAGGACACCCCTTTGAAGGAAGCAGTGGGGTCATCGTCTCCTATTTCTTAAGAAATAGTACGAAAATCGTTAAAAGTACAGTTTTATTAGGAAACTTATCGTCTAATTTAAATCCCCGGAAAATTGCTCTCGCAAAAACTAAAAAAAAAATAATCGTCTTTTAAATACAAAAATGATAAATAACTTCTTAGACCATATTGCTTTCCTATTTACAATTCAAATAAAATGAAACTATAAAAGAGTGGTATAGTTTTTCAATAAGACCCTGGGTATTATTGATTATTTTCTATATTCCCATTTTATTTTAATTTAAAAAATGATATGTACGCAGTTTAATTTTGAGCACGACACAAGCCATTAAAAAAATGTTATTTTTTTATGATTATAAACAATTTATACTGGCAGGATCATCCTTGGATTGGAGTGAATTATAGCCAGGAGAGCAGACAGTCACAACACTAAACAAAAGGAAATAAATAAATATTACAAGTCACCTCTTGTGGCTTTGCTTGTTCTTTAGCCCCGGCTTTTTCAGCTCCTAGCTGAGGCCAGTCTTTAAGATTTGCAACCGCCTACAAAAAAGAAAAAAAAAACTAGTTAAAATGTTCAGCCTTTCCAAATAAAACAGAAGAGAATTGGCAGGCCGAAAAATTGTCTCTTAGCAACAGGCATAAGAGTTGCCAAAAAATAAGATAAACATTTTTTTTTATCAGGTGTATCTTAAACAAATACAATTCTGATAGAAATATTTTTTTTGAAAAATAACGATAGCAAACTATGTCCTTATGGCAAAAAGGTGGAATCAAACAAAATTTTTTTTTACAAAAATGTCTTCATTTACTTACGTAACATAAAAACACTGATACAAAACGCTGTATTTATAAACATTAGTCTAATTTATATAGACTGAAAAAAACACATATGCAGTATTTATTCTGATGGTGGTGGTGGGGGGGGGGTGTTTAATTTTCAGGATAATATGAGAAACTAGAGGACAAATTGGAAACGTTTTTTTCGTGATTTTTGGAGACACTGGTCCAAAGATCGTCGGACGTACCTGGTTTAATAGTTTCTAAATAATTTTGACATAATGATAAAGAGTCATGCCTCTCCGCTGAGCAAAGCCTACCATACATCTCTAACTAAATATAATAACCTAGGTACTTCAACATCTTGAAAAAAATCAAACATCTCAAGAATGGCGTGTTTCCTACTACAAATAACAAAGTTAAAATCCAAAAAATATGGAGGCATGATATTTTGGAAGAGTGCCACAAAAATTAGGATAACACAGGTTACAAAATGGACCAAATACTATTAAATTTAACTTAAGACATTTTCTTTTCCAGCAGGAATAGCATATTACTTATTGTCTGCACGTCGGGTAAAACAATTCTTGGCTCTCCCATAGGCTAAAATCATTGTTTTCTTGCCGAATACTGTATAGCATAGCATATATAACACCTCTATGGGAAGAAAAATTTGATTACTTATGAAAGGAACACACACTCCAAAGAGCTCAATGTCTAAATACTTCTCAACATTTAAAACTGCCAAAGGAGCAGTTTTAAGAAGGATGAAGAATCAAAGATAGTTAACAGCATGTCTACTTTCAGAAATATGATTGATTATGTTTCCGTTTTCCTCTTCTTTCTTTCCTCTGAATAGAACGAGTGTTATTGCAGATCTAACAAAATTTTGCCCCCACCCCTTATGGAAGGAGATCCTCCCAAATTGGGCAGATAGGGGAAAGCTTTGTTAAGCAAAATTTAGAGCACCGTATTCTTTTTGAATAAATGCAAAAAACAGCTTAGTCAATAATTTCTGATCTATTCCTCTTAAGTTTTTTCATTTTCTCATTGTTGTAATTTATGTCCTCTTTCCGAATTTTCTCTCCTTTGCTTTTCATGTAGGTTGGAGCACTATTTGGTGAAATTCTATGGGACCAAGTTCAGCAGCCCCCCCCTCCCACTTATAACCCGGGCATATATCAATGCAGAGAAATACTAAATCCATATTAAATACTCGCAGGTCTTTCATAGATCACATTCAGAAACAAAGTTAAGGCAAATAATGGTTTTAAAATACTTTCGCAATTCCTTTCAAAGGATACAGGATTCGAGTCATTCTTTAGAGGTCGAGAAACTAATGATTGTGTATTAACACATTTAACACACGGAGTGACTTGATTGGGAAGAAATAAAAACTTTAAATCGAGCTTCCACTTTCCAACAGTACATTCTTATTATAAAAGCAAAAAAAGTTTGAAATTCATTAAATAATAGGTACACGATGAATTAGGATCAGGTAATAACTCAAAGTCCATTCACAATGAGATTTACTGACACCAAGATTTAGCTAGCGCCAATCAGAGCCAATCAAATTTTTCGTAGTTTGCTGATTGGCTGAAAAATTTTATGAAAAATTCTGACTGAGAAAAAGTTAGCGCTTGCTGAATCTCAATACTAGTAAAATTTCATTACGAAAGGATTCGCAACAAGCAAAAAATATTGAAATGTAATTAAATGATAGAAACTTACCGATTTAGCTTCAGGTGGCTTGGAGATCTCTGGCTTAGTCTCAACGATTTTCTTGGGTTCCTTAGGGACTTCTGAAACAGAAACAGTGGGATTAAAAAACTACTTATTTTTATCAAGGTTACGCACAATTGTTGTACACTCATTTTTCTTCATATTTATCGCAGGAACCAGAGTTTCTTTCAAGAAAATTTAGGAGATAAAATAGTACAAGATATGACAAGTTCGAGACTTAAGACAAAAAATAGATAGGTGCAATTATGAAAAAGACTAGCAATACTTGCCAACAGTGTTTCTATTATTATTACACATTCTTTCTGATAAGGGGAACATACTCTATAAATGACCCAAGAGTTGAAACATTTGGCCCCAAAATGTAATTTCTGAAGCATTAGAGAACCCCGCCCTTCGAAATTGGGACCCAGGCACCGTTTAAAGGTTAGGGTGAAATCACGCTTAGTTTTTTTCGCGATTTTTTTTTTACTCCAGTTATTAGTCATATATCTTAAATTACTAGAAAAAAATATGAAGACATACGGTGCTGGCTTCCACTTATTCCTTTGAACACAACATTTGTATGACACTTAGGTCTTAAATATTAGTCTACTAAAAATCATCCATTAAACGCAATTAAGTTTACCGAAAAAGTAGTCAGCAGTCACGTTATAATATGGTGATCATTCCGCTGAGCAAAGAATAAATCGACACTCGTTCCCAGATACATTAACTAAACTATAAGAATTGCCTTAAAATTGAGAGAAGACTCGTTTTCGTTTCCGAAATCGCGCAATATAAACTTTATAGTTGCCAGGGTAATAGTCTAACCAAACTAGAAATATAAACGTAATTCAATTTTCCCCTTGGCGGTTAATAAGTAAGTTTTTGGCTCACCATACAAAATTTGTAAACAAAAGTGCACTAGCAACTATAACTCCCAATTGGAATACTAGGCATCTGTTTCCGAAACATAGACGCTGGTACTCGGCCAAATACGCAACAATAATAACAAAAAAAAAACATTGGCTCCGATGAATAGTGAATTAAAAGAAAAGCGTTAATATGGCCAGATATTGCTTAAAGTTGCACCTATCTAAGAGAAAACTTATAAATGACTGAACATTATTGCAGAAAATTTTGTAATAACTTTTTAATTTTATACTGACATTCCATTTCCAACAGTGCCACTAAAAAAAGCAATAACAAATTCGATACAAGAACATCAAAATCGTTTAAATTTAAAACTCGGGTAAGATGCCCAATAGTTGGACGGCTAATCGATGGGTTAACAACTGGGCATTTTGAGGGACACCTGGAGGCATAAGGCACGGAGGCACGCCGGAGGCATTAAAAACGGACAGGGAAGGAAACTTATAAAATATTCCAAAGGGCGCAATATGTAAATAAATACAGCTTGCCTGTTATTCGGTATCTGTCTAATATTTCAGCACCTTCAAAAGCGATCTTTTAAAACTTGGAAAAAATCATTTACGGGTTTATTTGGCAAGGAAAAGAGCCCCCTCAAGACTGAAAACAACTGATATGTACCTAAAGAAGAAGAACGGAGGACTGCAAGTTGCTGATATCCATGCAAAAACTAGGTCACCCTACGATGGCAATAATGGTGTCACTTTTTCATATTACACATGCAGCGTTGCCACTAGCTCAAAAATAAAATTCCGATTTTTCTTCAAAAAAAAAATCCCGAAATTTCAAAAAAAGTCCTGGAACACGGTTTTTAAGTTATACAATATAGGGCTGCGCGGTGATGACGTAAAAAGCAAGGTGCGAAATTCAAAGTACCGTGAAACGTGGTTTCTAGTTGTAACTAACAACTGATTGTCAATATTCCTAGTATTATTTTGACGTGAAAACGTTCTGGGGGATTAGTAGGATCTACGACAAATATTTTAGGCCAAAACAAATCACCAAAGTTCCGAAAAAACGTGTCTACGCATTCACGTTTCATCGTTATTTGAATTTCCCGCCCAAGAATTGACGTCACGCTTCGCAGCCCTATTCAATATGGCTTGGCCAGCGGTAAAAGTTGCCTTTTATCACGTCTTCACACGTCCCTTTCTAGTCTGGACCCACGAGAATGTGCTCTTTCAGTTTGTGAGTGGTCAGTGAAATGACCAAGATTTTTCTGTACCAAAGGACAGAGCATGACCTGCTGATCCCGGGAAGGCCCGCTATACCGGTGTCAGACGCTGGCATCAGCAGCTATATCAGTTCGAAGTTGCCTTTTCGCTTCTTTTTTTCTCGGCTAGCAACGCCATCTTGAGAGTACAAGATACATGCCCTAAGTAGGAAACGCTATTGTCGAGGGAAAGTATCTGGATAGAATGATCCCACAAAAGCCAACAAGCTAATTTCATTATCTCATACATCCAGCATATATCAGTATTTGCCAGCGTGTTTCAGGCTTCATCAGTGATTTATCAAGTGTAGTGTATCTAGCAAGCGTAGCCTAGTATTAGTAGGCTATAGCATAGTAGCCTAGTATTTCAGGGGTTGACAACCTTTTGCATCAGCTTCCTGTTCAGTTCCGAGCACAGTTTATAGAATTAGCAGTATGATCATTCCCTATCTCACCCATTATAAAATTAGTGACTTACAAATAAAGTAAACATACTACTTGATGCCCTTTTTATGCTCTTAACCAATATAATAATCATTTTTGTCAAAATGAATTTTCTCCCCCCCCCCCTAGGCTATATATACCAATTCAGGGTATATATTTGCGCATTAGAGGGAGGGGGGTAAGTTTTAAACCTACCTCTCATTTGTATCAGAAATAAACTTTACCCCCACTGCCCTAATGTGCAAATATATACCCTGAATTGGTATTAATAGGGGTGGGGGTAAAATTCATTTCTGAAAAAGAGGGGTAGAATATAGAAAATAGAGGGGTATTGTCTGGGTGACAACTATCATTGTGAGAAAGTATAAATTCAGGAATCTAAAAGTTTCAGTTGTATTGACATGCTTCAGAATTTAGTTGTAATAGCACTATTTCTTACATTTAGAAACAGTAGGCTAACAAAGGGGGAATAATTGATAATTTTTTTTTTTTTTAACCTTGTTTCCATCAGGGGCATAGCTCCAGTATTGATAAAATTCTACTTAAGCTACTTTTGGCTATCTTGGATAGGGGATAAGTTAGGAAAATGAAACTTTCAGGGATGGGTCTACAGGCTAAAGTATGTCCTGGGAAGGTATTCTGAAGTACCCACCTCCACTCCTCCCTCTAGAGGGTCCTGGCCTTTGATTTTGAGTGAAACCTTGCAAAATAGATCTTCTGCTTGAATGAATTAAAACAACAAAATTTTCAGCTTCACAATCCCAAGCATTAAGGTTTTAAAGATATGCAAATACATTTCATATATTAAAAAAAAAAACATTAATATGGCTCAAAATTGTACTCAAATAACAGGAATTATATTTTCAGAACTAAAGCCAGAGAATAAGAAACCAGTAACTGAAAATTAAGGTAAAGAGTTGTTTTGTCAAATTTCAATAGGTTCTACCTGTCATGTAGGCAAATTTCAGGACCCTTTAGTGGGAGAAAGAGTGGAGGTAGGTACTTCAAAATACCATCCCAGGAGATACCTTAGCCTGTAGATCCATCTGTCTTTTTGGTAAAATTCTACTTTAGCTACTTTTGGCTATCTTGGATAGGGGTTAGGTTAGGAAAATGAAACTTTCAGGGATGGGTCTACAGGCTCAAATGTGTTATGGGAAGGTATTCTGAAGTACCTACTTCCACTCCTCCCTCTAGAGGGCCCTGACCTTTGATGACTTTTAAATATCTGTGTGTTATGAAAGTGAAACCTAACGTAAGTCTATCGGATCAAGCTATTTTGCGCCCCCCCCCCTAAAAAATCCTGGATTCGCCCCTGAAACCATCACACCTATTCCACCAGTTATTAGAAGAAAAAAAATCCTTATTTTCACAAATTTCATCAACCCCCCGCTCCCTTTTTTATAAAATCCTACATAGGCCAGTTGAGTCCACTGTATGTAAATAATAGATTAAGTCATAATTTGTATATAAATAGCCATCCCCCTAGTGATTCGAAACAGTAAAAGCCATCCCCCTAGTGATTTCGAAACAGTGGAAACGTACTCCCGAAGAATGTTGAAACAGTGGATGTATACTTTTTTGGATGTGCGAGAAATTCACGTTGTAGCTGACAGATATGACGGTTTATTCGGGTATCGAGATGCCGCTGGAAATCATGTCAGCTTGAAAGACAGCAGCGGTTGCCACGAGCACAGAGGTGCGAACGCTAGAGCACAAATATTGCTGGGAAGGAATACAAAGCTGTTCAACTGGACCTCCATCTTGGCAAGTTCGAAGACAAAAAGTCAGCTCCTTGAGGTTCTCTTTGAGATTTGTGAAGGGTCTGTGGATCTCGTCAAGCAAGGTGTGACACTGTATCTCTCGGGAGGCTTTTCAGATCGGATGAAAGTTGCGAAATTGCCAGCAAATGTGAGTGCAGAAGATTACAAAGAGCGTCTCAGCTCAGACCATGAAGAAGCGGACACAAGGATAATTTTACATGTCCTTGATGCTCTAGGGAGAAACTTCAAGGAGATTGCTGTGCTAGCAAATGACACTGACATAGTTGTTGGACTTCTGTATCACTGCTGTCAGCTATATGAAAAGAAGGAGCTGGTTGATCGTGCCATATATGTGAATTTTCAGAAGTATTCTGTGCCAATTCACCAGCTTTGTGAAGTCCTGCCGAACAGTTTGCTCAGTTGCCTGCCAGTGGTCCACTGTGTGACTGGGTGTGATACCGTCAGCTATTTTTATGGCAAGGGCAAAAAGTCAGCTATGAAAGCAGTTGAAAGATGGAACCTCTATGAGGATATACGGAACGTGATTGTGAGGCTAAAGTGCGACGATGCCCATGCTGTCTTGGAAGAATTTACATCTGCCTGCCGAAAGGTAGTCGTAGCAATGTACGGCAAAGACCCTGGTGACTTCAGGTCTTTGAACGATTTGCGCATTCACCTGTACCCGAGAAAACGGGAACTGAAATACTTGCCTCCGACAGATGACGCTTTTTCTTTTCACGCTATGCGTTCTTTGCTACAGGTCAAATTCCTTTTGGAAGCGAACTTGCCAAGGCCTTCGCCAGTTGACCCTACTTGATTCGGCTGGACTTTTTCGAAAGGCAAAATTTGTCCAGTTCCAATGGGGGGAGATCCTTTCCCACAAGGTACCAGTCCTGAATACTGCCTTTGTCGAACTTGCTCTAGACCTGCCCGTGTGTTGACAAGAACAGAGGCTGTGATTTGTTGTGTCAGTGTGCAGGAAAATGTAACGAATCAGCAGATGAGTCCTCGGAAGACGAGTTTTGAAATTTGGACAATTCGTTCTTATATGTAATAGCCATTTGTTCTTTTAGTTGTTTCATTTTGAGTTAAAAGTTTCTTAGCTGTTCAGTTTCTCCTCTTCTCTGCTGCGAGGTGAATTCGCAACGTTTCCTGTATTAGGTTTCTAGAATCGATGCATTTCTGGCTTTACTTTGACACTTACACATTTTATTCGTAGCTAAAAGCTGAAGAAACCTAAAACTTTGATCTTACAACGACACGCCAACATTTCTCAACAATATAGCGGTCGTTTCCGTAATCAGCATGGTCAGTTACGTTGGGTCCAACCTCCGTTTCGCGGTCATCTCGCTGACCACACCTGTGTCAGTTTTCAGAGGCTGGGTCCTCGACTATTCCCTTTTATCACATCTGCTTTTCTGTTTAGTGGCTGTGCGAAAAAGCACCCTTGGATCTCGGATTCTTAATTGTACTAAAAAAAAGGAATCTGCTGCTTTGACACGAAAGAATCCGGAAGAAACACAGATCCCTTTTTCCCGAATGTACTTAGAATCCAACTTTCTTGGTATTAAACCGAGGCCTTTGGGTATTTGAAGAGAAAACTGTAAAGCAACAGTCAGAAAAACTGTTACTACCGAGTTATTAGTAAAAAGCGCTAAGTAAAGCAACCAACTAAAAAAAATAACTAGTTTCTCAGATATTTATTGGTACGTTTCAGTAATCATCTCGATAATCACAGCTCAAATGACAACCCTAAGAAACTGGACAAATGAGCTTCAGTAAATCAAACTAAGCTCGGTTAGCACAAGTATAAACACTAAGTCTTCTACTACTAAGTCTTCTACTGAGCATAACAAGTTTTCCGATGGTATTCATCGCTTCCGCTGCCCTAGATCTCGGAATGCATTCGAGACTCATAAAATTATATCAAGAACTTAAGCGAATGGGGGACGAGGGGCACACGCACTTGAGCTGGAAGGACCAGCCCCGCCGTGGGTGGCCTCCTCGTCCGTAGGAGACATGGTTCAAGATTCTGTTCAGTTCTGTGCCCTCATGCACGTCGGTATTAAGGTTATTTTTGTTTTTTTGTTGATGGGTTGGTTGTATTTTTTTTTTTGTTGTTGATTAAGGTTGGTCGTAAAAAGGGCTGAAAAAAAAGAAAAAAAAGGAAAAAAGTGCCACCGCAAGAATGGGTTTCTTGTGGAGGGAGGACGCCCAGTCTACGGGAGAGCAAATAGTTTTTTTTTGTGTTAAAAACTTTAAAGTTGTAAGAGTAAGCCTTTTGGAAGACCACCTTTAAAATTCGAATTCGTATTAGTGAAAATTGAAGGATATGAATTTTAAGAAATTGAAGTAAAAATGCCACAGGAAAAGCGTCTCCTGTAGGGGTCAGGACACCCTGGAACGGGGGGAGCGATAGATATTTGGCAAGAAAAAAGTTAAATGGTAGTGTGCCTTCATGTCCACTAATACATTGACTGGTATATAATTTTTTTTTTTTTTTTGAAGTTTAGGTGATATGATAATGTATAAAGTTGTAAGATTTATATGTTTTTGTATTAAAATATCACCGAGTGGAGAGGAGGAGGGGAGGGAAAAAAATAACAACTACCTCTGAAAAATGTTAAACAAAATTCCTTCTGTTGACACACAGAACATGGCGATGGTGGTGGTTATGGTCTTGAGGTCAGTTTTGGGTTTAGGTGCCATTTTTAACATGATGATTGCGATGCTGACGAGACATCAAAAAAGTGGAACCCTTTCTTCTGGATAAATGAATTCAGCTTTGTGAAGACGTCTGAGTCAAAGCCAAAGACAATGTTGGTGCCGATTTCCATAGAAACGGGTTCTGCTGAATGCATGATATACAGGCTGGAGTCACAGTAACCCTGGTCTACCAATGCGGCAGTTAATGTGAGATCAGCATTCAGCCGGAACCACTGGCACAGAATTCCTATGTCGTCAGGGAACGGCATCGCCATATTCTGCGTGTCAACAGAGTGACATCTTCGCCCAGACCAGTAGCCAAACTGTATGTCCCGCCCAACTAATACTCTCTTTCCCCTGCCAACCGGTCTGTAAACGCACCATTCACCGATACGCAATTCCGATTTCACACCGACCTCTGCATTGGTTTGTGGCGACTCACGTAGTCCTACTCGTCGGCCCTGGACCATCACCCGTTTTAATCGGTCACTACTCAGCTTCTCAGAGCTTTCCCTAAGAAGCCACAACGGCGTGGATTTTTTTATTGGTGTTATGGAGCAGTCAGAAGTCTTGACAAGACAAAACCTAGAATTCTTCATGTTCGTCACAGGCTCACTAACCCAATTTTTCTCAACTTGGTGTTTCACACAGTGAGCAATCACAGGCAAATCTTCAAAGATGCCGTCACTTTCCGAGCCCGATTCAGTGTCAGTCGCGGAAGCCTTTTCCTGCTTATCGGACAGAGTATTTTCCTCTGAGTCATCGTCTGAGTCACTGTCGTGAAGCACAGAAAGACGAACATTAGGTACTTGGTGACCGAAAGCAGAAAGTACGTCGTCGGGTATCAAGGCTTTCATTATTCGCTGGGTTTCAATACGAGCTCGCCCTAGCTCGAGCTTGATTTCATCGTCCCCGGGCAAAGAAAAATCGAAACTGACAGACACAACACCAATGGATCTAACTCGCTTGGCCTTGGGCAAGGACTACTGTTCATTAGAATATTGAGCTTCAAAATCCGTTATACTTTCATATCGACGAATTCGATGTAGAAGTTGGAGGAACGAAAAGTTTATTACAGTACTGTAAGTGCTGGTTTGAGACCGCATCTTCCTAAAAAAATCTTCACACGGTTGGCTATTCATGTCGGAGAGTTTGAAAAGACGTTCGAGCCCAAGCCGTTTGAATCGACGAATGAGAAGCACTAGGAAATGTATATTTATCTCTAGGCAATGGTAAAGGTTTGTGGTAATAAAATTCTCGTTCAAAGCATAATGTCCACTTTTTAGGACCCAGGCTCTCCAATGTCGAACGCAGTAAACAACACGACCAAATAAAGATAACCTCTCAAGAGGAGAAAGTTTGCCGTCGTAAAAAACGCGCCGTACGCTTTCCATAAGCCAAAGATAAAACTGTGTTCCTTCGCTTCTAGGAACGTGCTGTTTCAGGTGTGCCGGAGGCACGTGCCTCCATGCCGGAGACACGGAGGCACGGCCGGAGGCACGAAGGAAGGGACACCTGCGACGGTCAGTTATTAGCCCCTCGCGGCTAATCACCACTTCAGAAATTAAATTGCCGCCAAATCTAGATGGTTTCTGCATTGACTTTATCTGAATTTTCTAGTAAGTATATGATTTGCTAGAATATTTTAGCTAAATAAAATGCTGGGTATTTAAAATGCACTAATTAGTGTTAACAACAAAATCAAATTCAACGCCATCTAGCAATTGGTGACACCTGATATTTTTTCCAGTGTAAAAATAAGAATAATTAATTTAATCAGTATAATGCGAGAAATAATGGTAGTAATAAGTGTCTGATCTCAGCAGACACTTATTAACTATTTTTCATTTTTAACTAAACAGATATCTCAAATTTTATCGGAGGGGTTTGGGGAAAAATGGAGTGGGGGGGGGCTAGTTGCCACCGGGTCTCTTTTGACTCTTAAAAAGTGAACTAGAACTTTCCATTTCCAATCAAATGAGCCCTTTCTGAAGTTTATAAGAGTATCCTTTCCATAAGAACCCGATATACCCCTAGGGCATAACTTACAACGCCTGCCCCTGGGACCTGGGGGGTTGTGTCGACACCGGAGTTTTTGGTCTGACATTTGAACTATTTTTAAGAAAATGGCTATCCCAAAACTTGTATCGGATGCATTTGGAGAAAAGTGGGCATGGGGGAGGGGGGCTAGTTGCCCTCCGATCTCTTCTGACTCTTAAAAACTGAACTAGAACTTTCAATTTCCAATCAAATGAGCCCTCTCTGAACTTTATACGAGCATCCCTTTCATAAGAGCCATACACACCCCCGGAAACCACTTACAACGCCTACCCCCGGGCCCTGGGGAGTTGTGTTGACACCGGAACTTTTGTTATCTAATTTTTGAAGTATTAAAAAAAAATAGTTATCTCAAAATTTGTATCGCGTGCTTTGAGACAGAAGTGCGTGGGAGGGGGGGGCTAGTTGTCCCCTGATCTCTTTTAACTCTTACAAAGTGAATTAGAACTTTCAATTTCCAATCAAATGAGCCTCTATGAAGTTTATACGAGCATTCCTTCCATGAGAACCATATATGCCTGATCGAACGGGTTTGGGGGAAAAGGCGTGGGGGGGGGGGAAGGGGGTTAGTTGCCCTCGAATATCTTCTGACTCTTGAAAAGTGAACTAGAACTTCCAATTTCCAATCAAATGAGCCCTCTTTGAAGTGTATACGAGAATCCCTACCATAAGAACCATATATGCCCCAAGGGCATATATGCCTGTAATATATACCAAAACTAACAACGCCTACCCCCGGGCCCTGGGGGTTATGTCGACCCCGGAGTTTTCGTGATATGATCTTTGCACTATTTATAAAAAGTGGCTATCTCAATGTTCTTATCGATGGGTTTGAGGAAAAAAGGGCGTGGAGGGGGGGGGGGGGCTAGTTGCCCTTCGATCTCTTTTGACCCTTAAAAAGGTAACTATAACTCTTAAAAAGTGAACTAGAATTTTCAACTTCTATCAAATCAACCCTCTCTGAAGTTTATACGAGCATCCCTTCCATAAGAACCATATATGCCCCTAGGGCATAACTTACAACGCCTGCCCCTGGGCCCTGAGGGGTTGTGTCGACACCGGAGATTTGTTATATGATCTTTGAACTACTTTTAACAAAATGCCTATCTCAAAATTTTTATCGGATGCATTTGGGAAAAAAGGGCGTGGGGGGCTATTTGCCCTTCTATTTCCAATCGAATGAGCCCCTTCCGAAGTTTATGCGACGACCCCTTCCATATGAAGCGCCTCTGAGAAAAAAAATGAATAATAAAACATTAGAGCCGTATGGCCTTTACTACAGGCAATGCTAAAGCGTAGCCTCTGAAATTGGAAACTAGAAGAAAACACTTCCAAAAAGGGGCGCTATTAGGGTGAAAATTCCACCTGGATATTAAACTCGTCTGAGATCTCAAGAACAGAGGTTTCAAGCAATTATCTACAAAAAAATAAGAAAATAAGAAATGTGCGCTTATTTGATTTTTTTTTAAGTATTGCATAAAAAAAAAAGTGGTTGTACTTATTAAGAACGGGGTCGTCTGGACGAAATTCAAAAATCTAGTTCTGCTTTAAGTTACAAAAAAAGTCGTACAACAGAAAAGTGGCAACAATAATTTCGGCCCGAGGCCCAAAATCTTATTGATTGAAAATCTTGCGTTAGGCAACTGATTTAGAATTATCAAAAAACTATCTTTATAGTCTCCCGTTTCAGAGGCTATAACGCCGAGCAGTAAGAACCCTAAAGCTTTCCTAGAGTTGGTGCAAAGGATCCCTTGTTACGGATTTTGGTCCCATAAATGCACTTTTTAAGGTATCTAACTCTATATTGAAAATTTTTCTGTCCCCCTCCCAGCTAAAGGTCAGGACTCGCCAATCTATTCTTACATTACACCTATAAAGTGTGTACTTAAGTACGTAAAAGGGCAAACAGAGATAGCGGTGTAAAAGGAATTTCGCCTTATGAGTATTCCCAACTCTTCCTCCAAGTGAAGCTCAACAACGAAAAGAAAATGATTGGCATTTTCCGTTGTATTTTTCGTAAATATTCCAAGGAAGGCCTGTTACAAGAATAGTTTGAATCTACCTAGATTTTCAAAACCTTAATGGTCACGACCTGTAAGTAAGGAGCTACTCTTCCCGATAGTAACCGAAACTCTAAAAAAATGGATTTTGATAACAATTAATGCACCAAAAGAATTTTCTTTTTACGATAATTCTTAATATATAAAAGTCAGTAGGGTTTATTTTACTCATCAAAACCCATGAGCCTAAGAAAATTTGCCTGAAAACAGGGGGAAACACCGAAAGTCACGCAATCTTAATGAAAATCACACCATCAGATCCCGTATTTCCGAAAACACTATTGTAGACGTTTCAGTGTCTTATCTACATAAATGTGGATTAGGAAAGAAGAAAGATCACGAATGCGGGTTTATTAGTTTCCTTTTATTTGTTTGTCGTTGTTTTCCCAGGGATGATCGTATCAAACCAATGGTCCTAGAAGATCGGGAGAGGGCTCATTCAAAAGGAAATTAAGAGTTTTAGTGCCCTTTTTGAGTCACCAAAAAGATTGGAGGATAACTAGACCCTCTCCCACGCCCTTTTTTTCCCCTAAGACATTCGACCAAAATTTTGAGACCGCCATTTTGTTCAGCCTAGTTGAAAGGTCTAATAACTATGCCTCCGGGACAGGTATAGAAAAAGTTCCAAAGCTACCAGTAGCAGAGCTCGACAGAATTCCAAAAGCTGCCGACACTTGGGCAGCACAATTTGTGTTTTCACAGCTTTTCTTTGAGCAAAAAAAGTATTTTTATATATAAAAATGGTATTTTCAGACAAAATCTCCCGATAGCTTTCACTAGGCCATGAAAACTGCCAAGTAGCATTGCTACTATGCTATCCTACTTTTTGCACAGTGGCTCTGGGGATGACTTGAACCCGTACGGCCCTAGAAAAAGGCTGTAAGTTATGCAACTTATCCAGTGATGATATTTATTTAAATAAACGTAATTTTTTCAGCCGACAGCAAGAAAAAAAATGAGGGGGGGGGGCTGTCTTAAAGTTCTCGCTAAACACTTCTTAGGAAATTTCCACGGCTCTTGTGTTTGAGCCATCTTTCTTAAAGAATTATGACAAAAGGTCAAATTTTAGCGTAACGAGAGAGGGCCGACGAAGGGGCAGCACCTCTCTCCCACATATATGGATTAATGTTTGTTAGTTCTAAGTTGTATTGCTGTTCCTTGCTTTAAGTTAGAAAAAAAAACTTGTTTTTAATAGTATGTTTCATTTAAGTATTTGTTGATGATGGCTGATGCAAGTTCATTATATTTGTGCTTTTGAAGATGATTGCCAATGTAAGTTTATTATATTTGTTCTCTTTTTGTGTTCATGGCCGTATTTTTGGCTTTAATACACTAATCTTTCTATGTATATATCTATAGTAATCGTTACGGGGGAAATATTCGTGAAATTTTCGGGGAGCGGCTATTTTCCGTGGGGGAATTTTCCAGGGGAAATTAAACACAGGGGGAAGGAGAATTTCATGGTATGATTTGAAAAAAGGCAAGAAACTAAATAGAAAAAATTAGTTTTTTCCGCTGAAAATAAGAAGTAACATTGAAATTTAAAACAAACAGAAGTAGGCCTATATGAGCATTAGAGTATTTTTACGCAAATGAGGGAGGCTACCCCTCCTCTTCCCTTGCTCTTTACACCAAAGCTCGACCCTGTCTCAATACTTGAAATCGACTCTTGAAAGACACTGGTCATTTAATTTGAATAAGAAGCTTTTTTAAAGTACTATAAAACATAATATACTTCATAAACACTCATATACTGAGTAATTTCTGTTCGTTTTAAGTTTCAATGTTGCTCCTTACTTAAAGCTGAAATACAATTATTCTTTAGATACTTAATAACTCTTAGGTAGGCCTACTGTTCCTTGTGCTCAAACGTCAAAGCTCGCCTTAACATGTCCTATCAAAATCCATTCATTCAATTAGACTGAAACTGTTTTCAGAACAAACAGCATTCAATTATTCCCCATAAATGTATGATTAATACTCGACACAGGAGCTTTTTACCCGTAAATTGTAGTTGAAATTACAGATACTCATTTATCTAGTACATGTTACCAAAGATGAAACTACACATACCAACATTGGGAAGCCCCCTCTTCAACCGTCCTAAGGACCGTCCATATGTTCACCCGTGTGCAAAGCGAAAACACTTTTAGCTTCTGCCACAATTTCAAGGTGCACCAAAGGAATCAAGTGGCCCAAGCCACAAGATTCCTTCAGAGAGCACTTCGAACCGGTTCTAAGATGAGTTCTTTCTCCTCCTCTGTCTACATGTGTGAGTAAACAAATTTCTTTGAAGAAACAAATTTTTCATTCAACAACTGCGCGTCAACCCTGGAGTTTTCTCCTTTTTTACATATACTTACAATCTAAGCACTTAGAAGGTCCTCAAATGTGCTCCAGATTAAATAATGAAATGAGATTCGATTGAGGAATTCCTCTTATTGTCCATTACACCAATTTGCTTCTTTTTTCAATCAGGACCCAGAACATTTGACGGGTGACACCTTTTCTCGTACATGCACACAGTAGCCTTTGAGGAAGGAGAGGGGAGGGTGGGTTGATAAAACAAAAAGACAGTTTTCAAATACTTCTAGAGTGACTTCTATGAGTGAAACCTGACTTCTATGAGTGAAACCTGCCTTTTATTCCTCCCCTTGTGTGGGTATTTTTCTGCTTTCGGAGCCTGCTGATAAATTTATCATGGCTTTACACGAACTGTAACCTTGTAACTTAAGTCAGTAGGGCATATTTGCAATTAATTAAACAAAAGAAATCAAGGCAAGGAACCCTTCCAGTCAAAGAAAAAAACAAGGGGCATGCAGATGTTTGGGCAAACACCTTCACTGAGCAACTGTCATTGCAAAAAAAAAGGTTTTAAAAACAAAGAAAACAGAAGCAGAGAAAAAAACTGGATAAAAAGCAAGCAAAAGAATAAACCAACCTCAATAAAAAGGGATCATAAGAGGTGCAAAAAAACTTGTAACCAACAAAATGTAACAGATAAAAACAATATTTCAAGAGTCACACTTTAATACCTTCTTGCTTTGTTTCAAGGTATCCCTTTGGTTTAGAATTTGCACAAATTGTAATTTAATCTTCCTCTAGCATAAAAACCCTCCAACACCCCCCCCCCCCACTCCATTAATGGTCAGAAATGAATGCACTAATAACAATTTGGGTTATCACAGTTTCCCAGGATTGGGGAAGAGTCTTCACAACAATCTGAAAAGGGGGAGAGTCCTCCTATCCTCTGTAGGTATATTGGTATATTTATGTATGTGTAGGTATATTTATGTATACATTCAATTTGTTTTTGAAATATGCAAAATTTTAAACAAAATACATATGTATTTTTCAAGAAGCTTATATAGATTATTTTCAAAAATTGGAAATTGTACTACCAATAGGTTTATACAATTGTTTCTACATTAAAAATTACTTTATTTGAGTAGATTTTACTGTAGAAAATAAAATAAAAAACAGACTAGTTGAAAGGACCCCCACACTGGAAAAATTTAAAGTGATGACCTGGGACAACATCTTTCTCGCATAACAATATCTCCCTCAGAAAAAAAAATTTGCACCCAAACCCAAGTTTTTGACCAGTAGATTTGTTACTTTCTGGCAGAGGAGAGGGGATTCTTTCATTTAATCTTGAAGGGGGAGAGAATTATCCTACCTATCTGTAGGTATGGTGACCAATATAGATGCCATTATTTCAGTCAACATTAAAATTATAATCATTGATTTAAGATCAGTTACATACATAAAAGGGTGACTCACCTCCTTTTTTACCTCTTCATTATTTAATACTTAAAATTGACAGAATTGTTTATTTTCTCTGCAATATTTAAATACAATATTTGTGCATCAAATTGTTTGTTATTTTTCAGAAATAAAAGAATCATACCATTCTTGCTTCTAGATCCAAGGTACACAACTTGTTGACTTGAAGGAGCCAACACTTTTTTGGGAGATGTAGTCCTTTTTGGTACATTAGTCTCTGTTTGCCTTTTTGTCCATGGGTTAACTGATGGAGGGGGAGCTGGAATAAAAGGTTTTATTTGTTTTTGCTCTGTTGCTTTTTCATTTTCATCAAGTTCACTTTCACTTTTTACTTCACTTACTTTAGCATCGTCATTTACACTTCTCTCACCTTCTGGCACAGGCTTTTTAATATTAGTCTCTCCTTTTTTAATGCCATTTTCAGATTTCTTTGGCTGATCATAACGTCTATAACCACGGCCTTGTCTATCATTCATTCGTGACTTTTGTTTGCTACGAATTTCTTTTTTTGCTTTCCCTTTTACTTCTTCCCAATGTTCGTCTTGACTGGAAGAAGTGCCATTTGCATAACTTCCAGTCTCTTTCACTGTCACCTCGGGTTTCACCTTTACTGGCTCTTGTTGATGCTCTTCAGCCTGAGCAGGCCCAACAATTGAGGCATAAGACGTCATTTCTTAAAATTAAACCTCTCCCTATAAAAAGAGAAAATGTATAAATGATACTTAATATATATATATATATATATATATATATATATATATAGATGTTACTATGAATGTCCAAAATCTGGTTAACGTCTACATTCACAGGTGAGTGTCTGAAATTCTCTTTTCTCTGCTTGGATTCAATTAGCTTTGTGAATCAGCTTTTTCAGTCTTATGCAAGCTTTGATGGTAAAAGTTGGGTTAAATTAGGTTGTAAATCTCAGAAATGGGATAAAAGCTTAGTCTAACATAACCTAACCCAACTTAAACTGACCTAACCTGTCACCATTAAACCTTGTCTAAAACTGAAAAAGTTGACTGGCAATGCTGACTAAATCCAAGGAGAGAAAACAAAAGGTATTTTGGACATTCACCAATTTTGAACATTCATGGTAACATTTTGGACATAGGTATATATTAATGTTAAAAACTCTTTCCACAAAACAAGTTTTCCAAAGAAAATTAAAGAGCTCCATTAAGCAAAAATGAGCAGAAATAAATTTAAATAATATTCCAATTGTAAGACTACCCAAAAATCACCATCAATAAATAAAAGAAAAACAAAACAAACAGAGATTACAAAAAACAACCAAGTCAAACTCAAAACAAGCAAATGTTAACATAAGAAGGGCTGACAACCCCCATGCTTTCTCAATATCAGAACATAATTTGCACTTCACAAAAAAAAAAAAATGATCATGGATTGTCAGTTTAATTTACAAATACTGATATTTATTCCATAAAGTTTTAATAGCTTTTTATTAAAGAAAGTAAAAAAAGTGAAAACATTTTTAATGTATTTTGTTTTCAGTAAAGTGCAAATTATATTCATTCTTGAGAAGGCATGGGGGTTGTCAGCCCTATCATGTTAATTTTTGCTCATTTTGAGTTTGACTCAAATATTTATTGCAATTTCTGTTCGTTTTTAGTTCCATTTATTTATTGATGGTGATGTGTGGTAGTTACTTAAAAGCCTAGAAAAAATGTAGAATGTACTTCTGACATGGTTGAACTGTGAGCTGTGTTGATCTGATATAGATTGACCCCATAGTGGACAGATGTAGGAGACTTGTTCTGAAGTTCACACCTTAATTAGTTTGAATCTACTTGTCATTGACTTAGGATCTGAAAACACAATTCTCATGACTTGGGTAGTATGTTAAGCGATTTTTTTTTAATTCACTGCACAGTATATTTTTCAATTTTTTTTTTAAAACCTTACAGATAAGGATCTAGCAAAGGCATGAGGCTAAATAAATTTTTATTGGGCCTAATTTGTGCTGTAGATTTATTATTGCAAGCTTCACTTATTTAAAAAAAATGTTGAAATTCATTGTATGTCCATATTCATTGAAGATGCAAGCAGTTGAGGCAGTTACTTCCAAAGACCAACCCAGGACATAGTTTAGGCTCTGGATCCATTCTTGAAAGTTTCACCCACCATAATTCATCACTTTCTAAGGTTTATTAAAAAAAAAACTTTCCGAAAAATAAGTGTTTCAAAGAAAAGTAAAGGCCATTTTAAACTTAAGCTCAGCAGATACAAATACCTGTTAAAATTCAAACTCAAAACGACCAGAAATTACTATTAAAGAATAAATGAAACCCAAAACAAACAGAAATTAAATAAACAATCATAGGAGAAAACATCTAACAAGTAATAATATAAATGAATAAATAGATCTTAAAGCGAGTAATGCTTCGATTGAATATGAAAATCAAGGTTAAAACGAAAAAAAAAATGTTTTGCTATTGAAGTATATCTGAAACTTGAAACGAACAGAAATTAAATAAACATTCAATGCAAACAAACATAAAATAGATATTAATGTAAATGAATAAATAAATCTTAAAACGAGCCAAACTTAAATTGAATATGCAAATCAAGCTTGAAACAAACAAAAATCATAGGCAGCGCGCTAGCGCTGCCTAAGTAAAGAACGATGTGGGCACAATGTTTTTTTTTCTCCACCCGGGTACTTCGCATCAAAGGAGTTGTCGTAGAAACTTCGAAAAGGGCTCATTCGATTGGAAATTGGAGTGGCTAGTGCCCTTTTTAATAGTCGAAAGTGATTGGAGGGCAACTAGCCCCCCCCCCCACGCCCATCATTCCCAAAAACACATCCAATCAAAATTTTGAAATAGCCATTTTGTTCAGCATAGTTGATTTCCAGATAGAAAATATGTTTTTGAGGAAGGACACTCCCCCACAATCCTCGGGGCAAGGGTTTTAAGTTATGCCCTGAGGGCATAGAAGAACGATGTTGGCACAATGTACTATGTATTTTTTTCCCTTTAGTGCAGGGCACTTCATATGGAAGGGGTCGTCGTAAAAATTTCAAAAGGGGCTCATTCGATTGGAAATTGAGAGTTCAAGTGCCCTTTTTAATTGTCGAAAGTGATTGGAGGGCAACTAGCCCCCCCCCCCCGCTACCATTCCCCCAAACACATCCAATCAAAATTTTGAGACAACCATTTTGTTCAGCGTAGTTGATTTCCAGATAGAAAATATGTTTTTGAGGAGGCAACTCCCCCACAACCCTCAGGGCAAGGGTTTTAAGTTATCCCCTGGGGCATATAAGGTTTTTAAAGAAGGCGTTGTCGTAAAAACTTCAAAACACGCTCATTCGATTGGAAATTCGAAGGGCTAGTATCCTTTTTAATAGTCGAAAGTGATTGGAGGGCAACTAGCCCCCTCCCCACACCCATCATTCCACCTAACCCATCCAATCAAAATTTTGAGATAGCCATTTTGTTCAGCGTAGTTGATTTCCCGATAAAAATAATGTTTTTGAGGAGGACATTCCCCTAGAGGCCTTCAGGGCAAGGACCGTAAGTTATGCCCTGGGGACATATAAGGTTTTTATAGAAGGCGTTGTCGTAGAAACTTCAAAAAAGGCTCATTCGATTGGAAATTTAAAGGGCTAGTGTCCTTTTTAATAGTCGAAAGTGATTAGAGGGCAACTAACCCCCCTCTCACGCTCACCTTTTCCCCAAACAAATATTTTTCGAAAGCTGTGAGTCTTTTCTCTGTCCCAACATCTAGTTTCCAGCACTCACTGGCATACAGTAGCGAGGACAAAACGTTGCTATTAAGAAGTTGCAGCTTTAGTGCAAGCGAGTACTTCTTTGATTTCCATACTGACTCAAGTTTGTTGAAAGCAGCGTTTGCCATGCCAATTCTTCTCTTGACCTCATTTTGCACTTTTCCTGTGTAATCGACCCAGCTTCAAAGGTATTTAAATTCATGGAATTGTTCGACTCTACGATTTTTGTGCAGGAGCTCGACTGGCAAGCCTGATGTTGCCATTGATTTAGTCTTGTCTGTGTTGATGTTTAGCCCAACTTTCTCCACTTTAACGCTCACTTTATTAAGGAGCTCCTGGAGTCGGAGCCCTCAGGGCATAACTTAAAACCCTTGCCCCGAGGGTTGTGGGGGAGTGTCCTCATCGAAAAGATATTTTCTATCTGGAAATCAACTACGCTGAACAAAATGGCTATCTCAAAATTTTGATTGGATGTGTTTGGGGAATGATGGGCATGGGGGGGGGATGATGGGCATGGGGGGGACTACTTGCCCTCCAATCACTTTTCGACTATTAAAAAGGGCACTAGCCACTGCAATTTCCAATTGAATGAGCCCTTTTCGACGTTTCTATGACAACTTCTTCAATACGAAGTGCCCAGGTATGGAGAAAAAAAAATACATTATGCCCAGATCATTCTTTACACTGAACAAAATGGCTATCTAAAAATTTTGATTGGATGTGTTTGGGGAAAAGGTGGGCGAGAGAGGGGGCCTAGTTGCCCTCGAATCACTTTCGACTATTGAAAAGGGCACTATTGAAAGGGACCTTTGAATTTCAAATCAAAGGGGCCCTTTTTCAAGTTTCTACAACAAAGATTTTGGTAAAACTCATATGCCCAGAGGGCAAGACTTATAACCCTTGCCCTGAAGACTGTGGGGGAGTGTCCCGCTCAAAGGTATAATTTCCTGAACTTTAACTCTGTGGAACAAAATGGCTATCTCAAAATTTTGATTGGAAGTGTTTGGGGGAATGATGGGCATGGGGGGGGCTAGTTGCCCTCCAATCACTTTTTGACTATTAAAAAGGGCACTAGCCACTGCAATTTCCAATTGAATGAGCCCTTTTCGACGTTTCTATGACAACTTCTTGGATACGAAGTGCCCAGGTATGGAGAAAAAAAAATATATTATGCCCAGATCATTCTTTACACTGAACAAAATGGCTATCTAAAAATTTTGATTGGATGTGTTTGGGAAAAGGTGGGCGACAGAGGGGGCCTAGTTGCCCTCGAATCACTTTCGACTATTGAAAGGGACCTTTGAACTTCAAATCAAAGGGGCCCTTTTTCAAGTTTCTACAACAAAGATTTTGGTAAAACTCATATGCCCAGAGGGCATGACTTCTAACCCTTGCCCTGAAGACTGTGGGGGGAGTGTCCTGCTCAAAGGTATAATTTCCTGAACTTTAACTCTGTGAAACAAAATGGCTATCTCAAAATTTTGATTGGATGTGTTTGGGGAAATGGTGGGCATGGAAGGGGTGTTAGTTGCCTTTTAATTACTTTCGACTATTAAAAGGGGCACTAGCCATTTCGATTTCTAATCAAACCCTTTTTGAAGTTTCTCTGACAACGCATTCTATAAAAACTTTATATGCCCCAGGGCATAACTTACAACCCTTGTCCTGAGGGCTGTGAGAGGGTTGTCTTTCTCAAAAACCTAATTTACAGAACTTAAAACTACATTGAATAAAATGGCTATCTCAAAATTTTGATTGGATGTGTTTGGGGAAAAGGTGGGCGTGAGAAGGGGGTTAGTTGCCCTCCAATGACTTTCGACTATTAAAAAGGGCACTAGCCCTTTGAATTTCCAATCAAATGACCCTTTTTTGAAGTTTCTACGACAACACCTTCTATAAAAACCTTATATGCCCCCAGGCCATAACTTATAACTGTTGCTCCAAGGGTTGTGGGGGAGTGTCCTCCTCAAAAACATATTTTCTATCTGGAAATCAACTATGCTGAACAAAATGGCTATCTGCAAATTTTGATTGGATGTGTTTGGGGAAATGATGGGCGTAGGGAGGGGGGTAGTTGCCCTCCAATCACTTTCGACTATTAAAAAGGGCACTAGCCCTTTGAATTTCCAATTGAATGAGCCTTTTTTGAAGTTTCTACAATAACACCTTCTGTAAAAACCTTATATGCCTCCAGGGCATAACTTAAAGCCCTTGATTTTCTATCTGGAAATCAATTACGCTGAACAAAATGGCGGGAACAAAATCTATGACAACTCCTTTGATACAAAGTGCCCAGGTATGGAGAAAAAAAAATACATTATGCCCAGATCACTCTTCACACTGAAGAAAATGGCTATCTAAAAATTTTGATTAGATGTGTTTGGGGAAAAGGTGGGCAAGACAGGGGGCCTAGTTGCCCTCAAATCACTTTCGACTATTGAAAGGGACCTTTGAATTTCAAATTGAAGGGGCCCTTTTTCAAGTTTCTACAACAAAGATTTCGGTAAAACTCCCAGGGCATGACTTATAACCCTTGCCCTGAAGACTGTGGGGGGAGTGTCCTGCTCACAGGTATAATTTCCTGAACTTTAACTCTGTGGAACAAAATGGCTATCTCAAAAATTTGATTGGATGTGTTTGGGGAAATGGTAGGCATGGAAGGGGTGTTAGTTACCTTCCAATTACTTTCGACTATTAAAAAGGGCACTAGCCATTTCGATTTCTAATCAAATGAGCCCTTTTTGAAGTTTCTCTGACAACACATTCTATAAAACTTTATATGCCCCCAGGGCATAACTTACAACCCTTGTCCTGAGGGCTGTGAAGGGGTTGTCATCCTCAAAGACCTAATTTACAGAACTTAAAACTACATTGAATAAAATGGCTATCTCAAATTTTGATTGGACGTGTTTGGGGAAAAGGTGGGTGTGAGAGGGGGGTTAGTTGCCCTCCAATGACTTTCGACTATTAAAAAGGGCACTAGCCCTGTGTATTTCCAATAAAATGAGCCTTTTTTAAAGTTTCTACAACAATACCTTCTATAAAAACCTTATATGCCCCCAGGGAATAACTTATAATCCTTGCCCTGAGGGTTGTGGGGGAGTGTCCTCCTCAAAAACATATTTTTTTATCTGGAAATCAACTATGCTGAACAAAATGGCTATCTGAAAATTTCGATTGGATGTGTTTGGGGGAATGGGGGGCGGGGGGTGTGGGGGTAGATACCCTCCAATCACTTTCGACTAATAAATAGGGCACAAGCCCTTTGAATTTCCAATTGAATGAGCCCTTTTTGAAGTTTCTACAATAACGCCTTCTATAAACACCTTATATGCCTCCAGGGCATAACTTAAAACCCTTGCTCTGAGGGTTGTAGGGGAGTGTCCTCCTCAATAACATATTTTCTATCTGGAAATCAACTATGTTGAACAAAATGGCGGGAACAAAATCAACTATGCTGAACAATGTGTTTGGGGGAATGATGGATGTGGGGGGGGGGGGCTAGTTGCCCTCTAATCACTTTCGACTATTAAAAAGGGCACTAGTCCTTTGAGTTTCCGATCAAATGAGCCTTTTTTGAAGTTTCTATGACAACACGTTCTATAAAAACCTTATATACCCCCAGGGCATAGCTTAAAACCCTTACCCCGAGGGCTGTGGGGGAGTGTCCTCCTCAAAAAGATAATTTCTATGTGGAAATCAGCTATGCTGAACAAAATGGCTATCTCGAAATTTTGATTGGATGTGTTTGGGGGAATGATTGGCGTGGGGGGGGGGGGCTAGTTGCCCTCCAATCACTTTCGACTATTAAAAAGGGCACTAGCCACCCTAATTTCCAATTGAATGAGATCTTTTTGAAGTTTCTATGACAACTCCTTTGATACAAAGTGCCTAAGTATGGAGAAGAAAAAAAAATAATAAATAATACATTTTGCCCACATTGTTCTTTACTTAGGCAGCACTATCGTACTGCCTATGATATGTATTTATGTCTTGTTTGTATTTATTTGCTTATTTTGCCCCCCCCCCCTCTCTTTTTTATGTCCCTTTTAATTCTTTTTCTGATTTGTATTTGTGTAAGTTTAGACAGGTTTTTATCTTTTTAACTTTTTTAATTGACTTTTTACAGTGTAATTATTGACTCTTAATTGTTGTTCATTATGATTTTTCTTTTTCGTTGTTATTTTTTGCATTTTTGCCAGATTTAGTTAAACCATTAATATTTTCGACTCCAAAGTCTGAATTCGGCCCTTTGTGGCCTTGTGATAGAGATTTTTTTTAAATAAATATCTTATTTTATCTCTTATTTATCCTACATAGAGCACACAAGTACTTTATTTTACTCCAAATTACCAATTAAAGTGATCTCTGGTTGACATGGATATTACTGGACCTAGTCAAAGTATGTCCTTGCCTTAAATTACAGTTTGGAGCAAAGTAAGGATTTTTTCTTGTGAAGCTCCAGCCTTCATTTGGAAATATCAACAGTGTCAGCAATAACTGTATTTTCAGAGAATTTGACCCAATCATTGACATTTCCTGAAGAAAAGAATTGAGTACAGACTCTGCTTTGGGTAAACTGCTTTACAAGTTTCTGCTGATGGTATGCAAGTGTTGGGAGTTGTAGTTTAGCTATTCTTACATAGTAAAAGAGTTCATGCATGACATATACCATTTTAATGGTACATTCCAACTTAAAGCTTGGTCTGGACAAGTCCTTTGTACAGAAGACTAATGACATTGGGTGAGCAAGTGGAAAGGGTGCACTTGATCAAGACAATTTTTTTTTTAATTTTAATTCATTGTCAATAATGACACCAATATTTAGCTCAATATTTATAGAATAGATTGGATTACCAGAAGGAAAGTAAGAGTAGTTTTTTTTCAGAGGGAGGGGGGGGCAAGTGAATGATGTTGCACTTGGCAACAGTAAATTCAAGAAGCCAAGCAAATCAAGATTATTCTGTAAAAGGGTGTGACCTTCACATGAGGAGACTGGCCCAAGAAATTTTGAGTCATCAGTGTGAAACATTAGTTTACTGCTGCTAGTAGAAGGAGCATTATTAATAAAGAAGTAAAAGAGTGAAGGGCCCAATACACTTCCCTTAGGTATTCTGTTTAGAGCTTGTCTTAAAAAAAGAAGGCATATGATATTGTCACCAGAGCCATCAAATAGTCTAGCGATTCTAAAATCATAGGTGAATAATCAGCTGATGATTGTGATGAAGTATTTGCCTAAAGGCTAAAAATTAAACAATACAAAATCACAGTTTTTCATGTGACCAAATGCTCTATATATATATATATATATATATATATATATATATATATATATATATATATATATATATATATATATATATATATATATATATATATATATATATATATATATATATATATATATATCTATATATATATATATATATATATATATATATATATATATATATATATATATATATATATATATATATATATATATATATATATATATATATATATATAATATATATATATATATATATATATATATATATATATATATATATATATATATATATATATTAAGTTACATCATTAGATGCAGAATTTTTCCAGTTATTTGGTTAATGACTTTTGTAATTTGTCAAGTTCGCTCCAGCAGTTATTCTTGGGTCTTTGATAGCCTATAATAGGCTATTGATGAATGTGATGCATACACAATGACTAATCTGGTGATGAATTAGTATGTTAATTTGTTAGATGGCCCTGCTATTTGGTTATGTATCAGTCCATATAGAATATGTCCATATAGACAAATTTGATGTTGTCCTACCCTGCAAGGAACTTTCCTACCCTGCAAGACTAGCAAAGCTGAAACTCCGAACATTTGTATACAGGAGAAATAGAGGTGATGCCATTTTAATCTATAACTTAATGAGGGCTAATATGCTCCCAGCCTTATTTGCCACTGTTGGTCCTAACTCAAGAACTAGAGGGTATCAGTTGAAACTTGTTAAGCAGCCCACCCTATCCAAAGAGTACACTCAATTCTTTTCCTCAAGAATTTTCAACAGTTGGAATAAACTGCTACTGCTGAATATTTGGACATCTTCAAACAAAGACTGGATGCTGAGTGGTCCTCCATTAAATGTAAACTCAAGTGGGAAGCTATGGATCAGCACAGTGCACATGGTCACTAAAGAATCCTTAATACAACTTGTCAACACTGGAGCTCTACAAGGAGAAATCCTTAGATTGCTCCAAGCTGCAATTTAAGGTAATTTAATGTGAAAAAAGTCAAAGGGGACAAGGGGGCAGTCCCCCCCCCCAATAATGTGAATAAAAAAATTATTATACATCCCATGCCCTTTGACTATCTGGATATGGACCCCTCTTGCCCCCTCCCCAATAAAATGCTGGAGATTTGCCCCTGGTTAAAAGGACAATTTTTCAGCCTAGCAGTAGGCTGGAAGGATTCAATGATACATCAAACAGCAAGTAAAGTGGTTGGGACAAGGCTCCTCACTATTCACACAAGATACAAAGATGAACATAGTCAGGACCAGCAGATTTATTAGTTTCAAGGGACATAAGTTCCTTTAGAACCATTGTGAGCATTGTTCCATCTCAAGTGATGCATGACATACATGATGGGGGGAGGGGGTGAATGGTGCTGGAATCAGAGGAGAGAATTGTTGGGTGAGAATTTAAAAGACTAAATTCCAAACTCTATGCAATGGGGCTTAATTATGATATTCTCTAATTGGACAATGCAATTTCTGGTAACAGAAGGCAAATGATAAAAATATCTAGGGACATTGGTAATCCTAGTCTGCTCCAATTAGACAGTACCTCTAGAACAAGAGGACACCCCTTTCAACTTTACCATAAACTTGCTAATACTGGACTCCAAAACAAGTTCTATTCTAACCATCCAGTTAATCTACCAAACTCCCTTAGCCACAATGTTGTCATGTTCCCTAGTAGTGAATCATTAAGTCAGCAGTCAACAGAGATTAATGCACCAAGCCATGGTTCATAGTTCAGAAAACACCTAATGAGCAGTCATCATTTTGACTGACAAATATCTGTAGGATTTGTCCTTATTGTTGGCAAGTGTGATTAAACTAATTATAAAGTGCAAGGACAAAGTTTTGAAATTTATAACTTCTTTCTAGCCAACAAGAAAAAACATCCTTTTGATCCCAAGGCACTGTAGCTTTCATTTTTCTGATGCTAAAAATATATTTGGCTTTTTAGTTGTTTTTTTTTTGGAAATGAAGAATGTTATACTCTTCTATTGATTGGAGCTCTGTTTTGGGAGAAATGTGCCAATCCAAATATCTGTAATAATAGCAATGTGATTCAAAAGCTTATGATCATCCTTATTGTTTGCATGCAAGAGATTACACTGAGAAAATCATCCACAATCATCATATTGTATAAATAAGTAAAGCAGTTGATAGCAGAAATAGCCTATATATAAAAATAACAGCCTACCAAACGATAATTGGCTAAGGTTTGTTTTTTTCTCCTACATTTTGATTAGTTCCATAGAGTGAGCTTATTTGGATTTTTATTTCTCACTTATTGTTGGCTATGTTTACTAGTAGCCTACAGTTGTGACAGCTGGGCACTACTAACTATACAAGTGTATGTTTCTACTTTGTTTTGTTACCCCTCACCTTAGCAGTCTGGGTAGCCTCAGTATACTTGATTATTGATTATAGAATCTGCACACCTGTTGGCAGTTTTGAAATTACAGCCAGTTTAGTAGCCTATTACCAGTGTGATGCCCCCTCCACAAATTAACAAATGTCAGAAACCAATTACTCCTGAAAAAGGCATTGATAAATGTGCTGTTGCTGGGTGTTTGCTTGACAACAGTTCTTGTGCTATACAGTGTGATAAATGTGACCAATGATTGTGTGCACAATGCCTATCTATGTCCTCCTCTGAATATGATATCTTTGTAAAAATGAATGACTGACTTGGTAGCACCTGGGTATGCCCCATGTGTAAATCTAGAGGTTCAGCCCAGCAAGAACTTCCCCAGCTGCTGAAGTCAGCTCTTAATGAGCACTGTAGTGAAATGAAAGCTATGTATGTTGGTTTTCAAAATGATATGTGTACCTCTCTTGAAGGTATTAATGCTAGAGTTCAGAGTCTAGAAAATATTATCTCATCTAAGGTGTCCATGGCCAATGTTGAAGAAATAGTCAATCATACCATTGTTGATAAGCTGAAAACTGAAGTTCAAAAGATGGTGCTACAAGAAAATGACAGACTGGAAAGACATACGAATTTAGTTGCATATGGTGTTCCACCCCAAACCAGTGACTTACAGTTCTTACAAAATTTTCTTAAAAACAGATTTCAAATTGATGTAGGTGCAGTGACCAATTTGCAAAGGCTGACAAGCACTAACCCCAACTCAAATACTCCCAACTGATCCAATTGACCAGATCCATTACTGTTCTCAGCCAGTTCCTTTAAAACTAAAATTGAAATCCTAATACAGTCCCGCATTAAAAAGGGAGACATTCGTTTCTACGCCTATACCTTAAAAGAAGACCAGCTACACAGAAAAGAATTAGTAGAAGAAATCAAGAAAAGAGCTGCTGCTGGTGAGCAGAATTTTGTCTGACTTCTCCACAAAAAATTGTCAAGAAGAAGAAGCAACTCTATAAGAAAATTAAAACAAATTTTCTTGTGAATTATTATCGCTTCAAATCAGCAGTTATACCAAACCAATCCTGCTCAACTCATCCTCAGGGCTATACTGTGGTGTTCTCCTCCCCATAGTATAGTGCAGACGGTTTGATATCATTCCATTTTCCCTTCTTGCTTTAGTTTTGTTTTTCTCTGTTTAAAGCTTTTTCCAATAGGCAATGTTTAGAAGTCCTCCAAAAAAAAATGTCCCCCCAGATCCCAAATCAAATTCCAGTGAATGTGCCATAGTGAAAGATACCCATCTTGGCTGGTCAAGCACACTTTCTCAAAGTTCAAATGATAGCTCCAATTCGGAGAATAGGACAATGATAAGTGTAGGGGCTAATGTGACCATAAATGATGATAATGGGTTTCAAGAGGTCCTCTCTAGAAGTTCTAAAAAAAGGAAAAAAATCTCCCCAATTAAAAGCATTTCCCCTCTCCCTGCCCAAGATCCTCCCTCCAAAAACTTAGGAATTTACCTTAAAATTACTCCCACTACCCCCTTTGAAATAAAAATGATCACTGCAATAAGAGTTGCAATTTTTAAATTGCTAAAATCAATGTTCTCTCTTAACATTAACCGTGATGGATCTCTGCTAATAGCTGTAGAAGATCAGAAATCAGCAGATACAATAATTAACCTTAAATCCCTTCTGAATACCCCAATTATTGCATCTAATTGGAACCCAAAACAATCACCAACAAAAATAGTAGTTTATAATGTTCCCCCAGAGATATCTACTCAGGAGTTAAAAGAAGGCCTTTCAGATAGGGCTGGAAACACAATCCCAGTTGAGGATGTTACCCAACTTGGAAAACCCAACTCTAATGGCCTAAAAACTAGTAGATCCTTCTTATTCACACTGAAGGATAAAATTGATATCCCAGAAAAATTATTCCTATTTGGGCAAATCAAACCACACAAGGAATACAAACCTAAGCCTATTCAGTGTCAGAAGTGTTTCAAACTGGGACACACAACAAACAAATGCAATCAAATTCTCCAAGAGTGTAGTAATTGTAAATCTTTCCATCCTAAAGAGCTGACAACTTGCAACAACACTCAGCCTACATGCATCAATTGCAAAGGCCCACATGAATCTACAAATAAATCATTATGCCCTGCATACAAGAAAAGAGATCTAACACTCCAAATATCAACAGAGAAGGCAATCCCATACCCCTTTGCAGCAATGGAAGCAAATGCTGCCCAACAATACCAAATAAAGCCTGTAATGAAACCAACCAAAACCCCCAAGTCAAATGCCCCCAATGCATCAAGCACCCCATATAAAACACCATCTTCTAAGCCCCCTAGCTCAAATCCCTATCAGAAGCAATCACCAAGCCAACAAGCCTCCTTGTCCGGTGAGATGAGGCCAGCCTGGCCCTCCCTCCCAAGAAGAAACAAACCAGAAACACTACCAGGAATCAATCCATTAACCAACAAACAGGATGCACTACCAAAAATGCAATCCCCAAATATATGCTTATTCATTCTAAACTGTAATGCAGTTCAGGCCATGAACATACATCAACTACAGAAAACAAAAATTATTGCAGAATTGGCAAAAATTTACATCCCAGATGATATGCTCATTCAAGCAAAAAAAGATCTTGCTTTACTCTTAACAAAGCTGAACATTGATACACATTCATATGAAGAATAAATCAACATCACAACATTTATCAATACTCCAATGGAATGTAAGATCACTCAAAGAAAATAAGCTAAATGAACTAACATCATTTATGAATAATAATTCAATTAATATTGCTTGCCTCCAAGAAACTCATTTAACCCAAAATCAACAAATTAAGTCTCTGGGATATACTATCCTGAGAAAGGATAGATCTTCAGAGAGAAAAGGAGGTGGTGTAGCTTTATTAGTTAATAATAATATAAAATTTTGTGGCATCAATTTTCCAGATTTTGAAAACGATGTTGATGTAATTGGTATAAGTGTTTGGCTGAATAATTTAAAAACCTACATAATAAGCTTTTATAACCCTGGCCAAACTACAGATGCCAAGGATTTCTTTAATTATATAAATAATTCTAATATGTTAAAAAATATCATTATTTGTGGAGATTTCAATGCCCACAGCCTTTTGTGGGGGAATAAACCAGCAAATAAAGCTGGTAAATTTATTGAGCATATGACTTCAAATAATAATGAATTAGTTGTTGCTACCCCTCCAAACCTGAATACTTATTTCAACCCCAAAAGTGGCAATTTCTCCACAATTGACCTACAAATTGTGTCTTTAAATTTTTTGAACAAAATTTACATAAATAAAATTGATAGTCTATGTACAGACCACTTTGCTATAGTTTGCTCCCTAAATGAACCTGCTGAAACTTTATCTCATACATCCAAATATATCAACACTAAAGCAAATTGGTCTATTTTCCAAAATAAGCTAAATGATGAAATTACAAGTTTCACCCAAAGTTCATGCATTTCTAAGACAACAGTTGACACACATGCTGAAGCATTGACATCTTTACTAATAAATACAGCTAATCATGCTATCCCCAGGACAACACCTAAGAAAACATTCCCTAAACAAATTCCTAAAGCATGGTGGACAAATGAGTGCCTAAATAAATGGAGGATAAAAAAGGCAGCTAGGACAGAATTCATAAAAAAAACCAACACCTACTACATATTTAAAAAAATTACAAGCAGAATCTAATCTAAAAAGGACTATAATAGATGCTAAATATAAATACTGGAATAATTTTGCAAATAATCTCTCCAGAGAAACAAATGAGCCAATTATACATAAAGTCATAAGCCACATATGTGGGAAAAAGACTTCTCCCAACCCACTCCTGTATGAGCTTATACATAATAATACCCATTATGACAATGATAATGAAAAGGCTAACCTATTTGCAACTCTTTTTGTTAATAAGCTAACATCAAATAATCAAAGCAAGCTGTCCACAATTCCTATGAACCCTAGTTACCAACCACGCCCAGGATCCGAGTACATAACTAATCCATTTTCAATCCAGGAATTGAATAATGCAATACATCATATTAGGTCCAAAACTAGCAGTAGCTATGACAATATACACCCTACATGGATAAAGAATCTCACACCTTCATACAAACAAGAACTGCTAAATTGTTATAATCATGCTTGGGCATCTTCTAGGTTCCCCAATATATGGAAATGTTCGTCCCTCCTACCAATCCTAAAGAAAAATAAACCAAAAGATAACCCTGAGTCTTATAGGCCCATAATGATTACACCTGTGATGGGGAAAATAATGGAGAAAATGATTTATCACAGACTCCTCTGGTTTGTTGAGAAAAATAACATGATCCCACACACTCAAACTGGATTCAGGAAATACCACTCCTCAACAGATGCTTTCATTTTGCTAACAAATGCAATAAATGAATCTTTCTCAAAAAATAATATCCTAGTGGCAGCTTTCCTAGATTTTGAAGGAGCTTATGACAATGTGAACCACCAAATCCTTTTAAATAAACTTGCAAACCTTGGAGTACCTCCTAAGCTAGTATCCTTTATTAAATCCTTCATAGAAGTGCGAAGTTTCATTGTTTGTGTTGGTTCAGCCTCTTCACCCCAAAAGACAATATCCAAAGGCCTACCTCAGGGAGCAGTCCTCAGTTGCCTCCTTTTTGCCCTATATCTCTGGGACATGAACCTACCCCACACGAATCTACAATATGCTGATGATCTGGTGCTATGGTCATCTGGCAACACCTTTCAGATAGCACAGTCAAATCTGCAAAAGTCACTTTTCCAGTTTGAAAAATTCTCTCAACATTCAGATTTACCCATTGCACCCACCAAGTCAAAAATAATCCAATTTCACCGGAAGCGAAACCATGTTAATGCAAAACTAACTCTAAATAAAACAACTATTCCAGAAGATAATAATATTAATTACCTAGGTCTCATGCTTGACCAAAAACTTAATTTCCACCTCCACATTTCAAACACAATAAAAAAATGTTATAGAAAAGCAAATATACTAAAAAGACTTCTTTCCACACCCTGGGGTTGTAAGGAGAAAACCTTACTCCAGTTTTATAAATCACATATAAGACCCCATATTGACTATGGGCTCATTGTCTATGGTGCATGTGCAAAGACCCAGATGCAAAAAATTGAAACAACACAAAATGATATAATACGTCTCATATTTGGTCTTAGGAAACCCACAAGCACCAAGTTTCTGCTTATGGAGAGTGGATTAACAACAATAAGGGAGAGACGTAGCTTTCTCTTGATAAAACATCTTACAAAAATTGAATCAAATAGCTCACACACATTACATAATTGGTTAAGAAATCCAGCCATGTATAGAGGTATTGCAGATGAGTATGCCAATATTCAAAAGAAGTTCCCTGTACCAGCAAAGTCTATTGCACCTACTTTCCCCCAATCCCCTCCATGGAATTGGTCATTTCCCATAATAAATACTGAATTTTCAAAATGGAATAAAGATTTAACCCCCATTGCTTTTGTCCAGAAAAAATTTGCAGAACTTAATACAATTACCTATAAAAATCACCTCCAAATATTTGTTGATGGGTCAAAAATGGATGAGAAGGTTGCAAGTGGTGTTTTCCTTCCTCACCTGAAAATTGCAATGGGCGAGATATTATTCAATAATTTATCTATAATGTCTGCTGAGTTAAATGCCATAATCATGGCATTAGAACACCTTAAGCAAAACCAACCTTTGATTGAAAATTCGAATAATATTATCATCTATTCCGACTCTTTATCAAGCCTTGAGTTGCTGGCCTCAGCTCCTCAATATAAGTTGGACATTGACACTTATCATTGTCTCAGTATTATTGATAATCTTGCTTCAAGTGGCATAAAAACTTACTTTCAGTACATTCCTAGCCACTCTGGCATAAGTGGTAATCATCAGGTTGATGAAATAGCAAAAAATGCTATAAATATTGACCAGCCAAGTGGGAGACCAATCCCAATTAGAGATATTTACCAATGGAGGCTATCAGATATTAATTTTAATAAGATTAATCCTATCCTTTCCCCCTTTCCCAATAAGTATCTTTCTAAAATTTATCATAGAATTCGTTCTGGAACAAATGGACTAAATTTCCTTGCATTCTCATATAAGCTTTCTAATTCAAGTGGCTCAATTCCCCTGTCCCCTCTTTGCAGGCATTGTAATATGAATAATGAAACAATTGACCATTGCCTATTTGAATGTAATATGCTGACGTCTGCACAACATACCTTGCTTTGTAAACTGTTAAAATACTTCAAACACCACAAAATCCCACTACCAGCCAAGACCCTAGCCAACTATACCTGCACACAGAGCATAGAAATCGACATCTATCATCTTATATTTGAACTCCTAGAGTCAAAAGATCTGCTGAAAGATATCTGAATATATCTAATAAATATGAGGCAATCAAGCCAGTAGCTCTGTAGCCCACAGAGTGAAGCAAAAGGAAAAGGGCTAAATAGTTTTACTGAAAAGCCCGCCTGCTGTTAAATAGAAGAAAGAAGAATTAGGATAAAATGGTTGTATACTGACAAAAAACGTGCTAAAACGGGGAGCCATTACCCCAAACAACAGAATGGCCCATTAAAAAGCTATTCCCAGCCTCTGCATAGTATTAACAAACAAAGTAATTTGACTGTTCTATATACAAATGCAGACTGTTTATCTGCAAAAATTGATGAATTTCATGCCCTAATATCAACCTGCAAACCCCATGTTATTGTTATTACAGAATCACTACCCAAAAACTGTCAGCACCCAGATGTATTTTTCCAGCAAGTGCCTGATTATAATCTCATTATAAATACTAATTATAAGCATGGAATTTTCATTTATGTTCATACCTCATTAAAGTATATTGAAGTTAATGACCCAATTTCTTCAATAATAAGTGAATCCTTAGTAGTTGATGTGAAATTACCCAGGTCCTCAATTACTTTTAGAGTTGTAGCCATTTATTGTAGTCCTAGTGTTTGTGAATTGTCTTCATTTAATAATAGAAAAATATTGCAGTATTTATCCACTGTCTCTTTATCTAGTTCTAAGTTTCTAGTAGTTGGTGACTTTAACCTACCTTCTATTGATTGGACATCAAGTACAACACAACTTTCTGATGAGTCATTTGAAAATCAATTCCTAGAAACTTTACATGAGCATTATTTGCATCAGCACATTCAAAACCCTACTCATTTGCGCACTAATTCAACCCCTTCAGTTTTAGACCTTGTAATTACAAAATCCCCAGATGATGTTGCTAGTGTTGAGTTTTTGCCACCACTAGGAAAAAGTGATCATTTGGTATTGGTGATATCACTAAACTGTGTTGTAGGTTTTTCTGATATTCCAAATCATTCTCCCAAATATGATTATGATAGAGGAAATTACATTGCATTTTTGGATTATATTTCATCTCTTTCTATACAATAGGAGTTACAGCAATGTAATGCTACTGTTGATGCATCTTTGATTTTATTAAGCAGGCCCTTATAGAAGGTAAAGATCAATATGTACCAATATATACTAGTAGACAGTTTTTCAAAAATAGACAGATCCTTCCTTTGTATATTGTACAAATGCTAAAAGAAAAAGGTGATAGGTGGCGTGATCATTTAAGATTTAAAACCTTTGATTCTTGGTTAAATTATAAAAGAGCTAGAAATAAAGCAACTAAATTCCTTTGTTTAAATCATCAAGAGGTGGAGACAAATGTTATAGCATCAGTCCAAATTTGCCCAAAAAGATTTTGGAAATATGTGAGAAGGAATCAAGTTTCACAATCCCCATCATCCACTTCATTTATAGATCCTAAAACTTTTTCACATATAGTTGATGATTTTGTAAAATCACAACTTTTCAATAAGGTTTTTGGTTCAGTTTTTACTCAAAAATACACTCAGTTTACTCCTCCAGATTTAACAAAAGAATTTGATGATTCAGAGTTTACAATCCAGCAGGTTTATCTGACACTCCAAAATTTTGATCCAGGAAAGGCACCAGATATTGATGGATTTTCCAATGTGATGTTATGTGAACTTGCATCAGTGCTAGCTGGACCACTCACATATCTCTTTAATCTTTGTCTCTCATCTGGTAAATATCCTTCAGCTTGGAAAAGAACTATCACCTTAATCACCTTAATCCATTTGAGAGCTTTAAGGTCCTCCCAACCTGTAGTGCTCTTGAGTCAACTACTCCCAATTGAACCTCCACTGCCTCTTCTCCCACTCCTTGTCAAGGTGGCATTTGAATGACTGAATGGAGGGAGCACTGACAGTTGAGTCCTTCAATTGATTCCAATGGTTTATGACTCTTCTTGAGAAGTACATTTGACAGGTTCTCAATTGGGAGCTTAACTTTGCCAGCTTCTTGGAGTGTCCTCTTGTGTAATGATGGCTTGTGCTATGACTGCTGCTAAAGATGGTAGAGTTTTCTTCTAGAAGTTTGTAAGTCAGCATCATATCACTACGCATGCATCTGTAGACGAGGGTAGATAGCTTAAGTTGCTTGAGGTGGTCCTCATATGAAGTTGATTTTAGGCTTTTCATGCACTTTGTTGCTTGCCTCTGAACATTTTCAATGAGCCTTACATCTTGCCAATAAGAAGGACCTGCAACGCACATGCCAAAATCAAGATGGGGTTTGATGAGAGCTTTATTTAACTTTATGAATATTGTTGCCTCTCAGTTACTGATGGTCTGTTTTAATAGGCCAAGGCTGGAATTTGCACAGGAAACAACATGCTGAACATGGCTGTGGAACTTCAACTTGTCATCAATGATGACACCAAGGTCCCTTTCTTCTTCTCTATTCTCTGGATGCTCCCTTGATTTTGTGATGAAATTGTAAATTGAGTAGGTAGCCATTGGGTTGTTAGGTCCAAGGTGCAAAATACAGCATTTGGTTGTATTGAATTGAAGGAGCCAGTCTTGAGTCCAATCCTGTAGCCTGTCTATGTCACATTGGATGGTATGTGGATTTGCAATGCTGAACAGTTTGGCATCATCAGCAAACAAATGCATACTATTATCTACATGATTGAAAATGTTGTTGATGTACTTCAAGAAAAGGGTTGGGCCTAGTACAGTTCCCTGTGGTACCCTGCTCATTACCATGGCTCATGGGAGTAGATTGGCTGGCCACTCATCTCAAATAAGCGGACTTTCTGCTTCCAGTTGGTGAGAAAATTCATTAGTCAGTCTATCACAGCTGAATTGATGCTGGAGGCAGATAATTTGGAGCAGAATCAAATGTGTGGTACCTTGTCAAAAGCCTTGGCAAAGTCCAGTAGCAGTAGGTCAACTGGATGTCCTTGGTCAATCAGATTTGTAGTTTCTTTGTATGATTCCAATAAGTTTGTTTTGATTGATTTTCCTGACTGGAATCCATGCTTCTTGGGCAACAAGATCTTGTTTTTGGTTAAATGTTTGAGAATTGAATCATTGACTATGTGTTCCAAGTATCTTAACAACAGCTGAAGTTAGGCTAATAGGTCAATAATTCTCAGATTTGGTGTGATCACCTTTTTTGAATACTGGTGTTATGTTGGCTACTTTCCAGTCTCCTGGTAGCTCTCTAGAGATAAGTGATGTCTGGATGATTCTCACAAGGGGCTCTGCTATCACTTCTGCAGTTTCTTTTAATAGTCTGGGATGTATATTATTGGGCCCTAGCGACTTGTTAGCATCTAATTTCTGTAAACGTTTAAGGACATGTGTAGATGATACCATGGTACTCTCTATTGGGGCTTTTACATCATATTTGGTCGGGAAGGTAAAGGGCCATCTGGTTCAGTGATGAAAACTGAGACAAATTGTAGGTTCAGTAAGCTTGCTAGTGTCTGTTTCTTCACCTTGCTCTGTTATCAGTATTTTGATACACCATCTATTGTGGTCCTGGCTAGAGACGTACCACCAAAAGTTCTTTGGGTTTGTCTTGGCTTCATCAGCAAGTTTGGATTCAAAGCTTGTGTACAAGGTCTGCATCAAGTTTTTAAGTTTGTTCTGGCTTTTGGAATATTTCTCTCTATTTTCAGGGGAGTGGTGTTTTTTATATTTCTTCTACTCTCTGCTTTTACGGTTGATTTCCCTCTTAATATCTTTTGTCATTATCAGAAGTGTTTTTGGTTTTGGGACAAGCTTGCTTGAGGTGTACCGATTTGCTTTGCTTATCAGTAATTTTTTGAAGCACTACCATTGCTGTTCTAGAGAACCAGATAAGACATCATCCCATCTAATGTTGTTGAGATCCATTCTAATCTTCTCATAGTTAATAAAGGTCTTCTTGATGTAGCAATTTGTTACTTTGAGGAATGTTGTTCTAATGTCTATGGTGACATGATCACTCTTTCCAACTGGGGGCATGTAAGAGGTAGAGAGGAGAGCTTCTGGTCTCCTGAGAAATACCAGGTTGAGAAGGTTTGGTTGCTGTCCCTCCCTAAAATGCATCAGCTGGTTGACAATTTGGTGGAGAAGGGTATCATGAATAATGTCAATGATTGGGCTCATAGGACCAGATGAGATGTAGGGAAACTGGTCTTTCCAGGTGATGTTAGGCAGATTGAAGTCACCTGCAATTAGAAGATTGCCTTAATATCATTTGGCCATTGTACAAGAATGGTTCTAAGTCCCATTTCAATAATTACAGACCAATTTCAAATACATAAATCTTTTCCCATATAATGAAGAAAATTGTGGTGAGTAGAATCCAGGCACATTTTGAGGAAAAAAATTTATGGCATTCTGCTCAGCATGGTTTCCATAAAAAACAATCTTGTAACACACAACTTCTTCAGGTGATTCATGATTTTCAATTGATGACTCATAATGGGTTTTTGTTTGATTGTATTTATATTCACTTTTCCAAAGCATTTAAGAAAATTTCTGATAAACAAATGTCAACTATATGATATTGGCCCAGAAACTAAAGCATGGATAATGGATTATCTTACAAATAGAACCCAAGAGGTTGCAGTAGGTGATTTTTTGTCATCACCTATGTCTGTCATAAGTGGAGTTCCACAAGGCAGTTGTCTTGGGCCAGTACTCTTCTGCCTTTTTATCAATGATTTGCCAGGCGTTGTTAGGAATTTGACCTTAAAAATGTTTGCAGATGATGTAAAAATCTACAGGTCAGTCATGAGTGAACATGAGATTTCTTTACTTCAAGAGGATTTGGTTGCTCTGGGCCAGTGGTGTACTGCAAACTCTATGTTCATTAATGAAACCAAGTGCAATGCTGTGCACTATTTGTGTAGACTCCCTCAACATTACCATTACTTTGTTGTTGGTAAATCAATTTCAAGTGTGGAATATGTTTGTGACCTTGGGATTTGCTTTGAGTCAAGTCTCAAATTTAATAAACATGTATTGGATATCACCCATAAGGTGAATTACCAATTACTATGTCTAAGGTGTACTTTTTCTAAGTTTAATCTTCATTCACTGATTTCACTTTATGTATCCACTGTATGTCCAGTACTTGAGTATTGCTCATCAGTATGGTATCCCCTTAATAAGAGAGATAGAGAGAGGGTGGAGAGTGCAAAGTAGGGCCACCAAACTCATACCATACCTGAGTCATCTACCTTACCACCAGAGAATACAAAGACTAGAATTGCCTACTCTCCAGTTCAGACATGATAGAGCCAACCTAATAAATACATTCTGCATTGTTAGGAATATTGATAATACCACCCCAACTCACTTTTCACTTTTACAGAATACAGTAGTACCTGTCAACATCAATACAAAATTTACCCACCATGTTCACGAAAAGAATAGGCCAATACTCTTTGTCCAGCCAAGTGTGGAATACTTGGAATTCACTTCCATCAGAAATAGTAGCAAGTACCACAGTCCAGTCTTTCAAAAGCAGTTTAGTCTCTACAGATTTCTATACTGGGTCCTATCACAATCCATTTTGAGAATATTTTTACTTTTGTATTAGCTGATTTGTGACAGTGTGTTTTCAGTTATTTTGTAGGCTTACTTTTTGGTATGTTTCAATTATTAACCTTAATTACCTAAATTCACACTTCGGAGCAAATTAAGGTCCATACTGGATCTGTTGTGCTCTGGGTCAATGATGGCAAAAAAATTTGTCACTGTGTTAGGGCCCAGTGACACGCCATAGGAGAGGTCTGCTGGAGAGATGCAATTTAAGCCCACTTGGAAGCAGTGGCCACAAGGTAGGTATGGCCTGTAAAGACCATTCTCAGTGGTATAGAGCTGACACCACCGCACAACAGCAACTTTGGATTGAGTATGCAAGATGGTTGGGTATGACAAGTGGCATCAGCCTCCTAGCAAGACACTCATTATGATAAAGTTGGCATCAGTCAGTAGTTAAGTGGGACAGACAGTCCCACTCATATTTCCATGGCTTGTTATTCCATTCCTTGTCAAGTCTGGACTTGAAGGACGCAGCTGTAGGTGCAGTTGCTGTTTCAGCTTGAAGGCTATTCCAATTGTTGACAACATGCTCAGAGAAGAAGTGTTGCCGTGTTTGTGTTTTGACAAAACATTTTGACAGCTTATGTGAGTGTCCTCTTGTATGGTGCTGACTTGAATGTTTGGTAAAGAGGGGGTTATTTGGTTGTGCATTATACTTGTAGGTCAGCATCATATCACCATGGTGGCATCTGAAGACAAGTGTTGGTAGCTGCATGCGTTCCAGTCTCTTGTTGTATGGGGGATCTCGTAGGCCAGCAATGCACTTCGTGGCACGTCTCTGAACTCCTTTGATTAGACTGGTATCATTCTTATAAGAAGGGGAGGTGAGACACACACCAAAATCCAAAACGGGTCTAACTATAGCCTTAGAAAGACTGTACAGGAGCAGCTGGTTATAGTGCATTTGAGGAGACCAAGGCTTGAATTTGCTTTTGAAACTGCTTGTTGCCAGTGGCCATGGAACTTCAGTTGTTCATCTATCAGCACTCCTAGATCTCTTTCTTCAGGACTTGTCTTTAGTAGTAAGCTAGCCAGTGAATTGGGATTGGACATGTTGTACTGGTGACAGGGGTTGTTGCTTCCAAAGTGAAGGACACTGCACTTTGATGCATTGGATTCAAGTAGCCAGTCTTGTGCCCATGTTTGGATTTTATGAAGGTCATGCTGCAGACTTTGTTGGTTTGCAGGCCCAAACAGCTTGGAGTTGTCGGCATATAGAGTGATGTTGTTTCTGTTCCATTCATCATACCATTGATGTATATAAGGAATAGGGTAGGGCCCAAAACAGTACCTTGGGGGACTCCACTTACAACATCACATGGTTCAGAGAAGACCTTGTCACCATTAGTTGTGAAGAGTTGAACCTACTGACTCCAACCAGTCAGAAAGTCCATGACCTAATCGACCACATCCAAGTGGGTACCTGCTGCTGAAAGTTTCAATCTGAGATGGTTGTGTGGTACCTTGTTGAAAGCCTTGGCTAGGTCCAGTAAAATCAGGTCCACAGGGATTCCTTTCTCCAGGTGATCAGTTATGGTGCTGTATGTCTCAAGGAGATTGGTCTCAACTGATTTTCCTGGCAGAAATCCATGCTGGTTGGGGGAAAGTATATTGTTATTATGGAGATGTGTCAAAATATCAGTATTCACAATCTGCTCAAGGGTTTTTGCCACCGCTGAGGTCAGACTGATGGGTCTGTAGTTTATGGCTTTGGTGCGGTCACCTTTCTTGAATATTGGGGTGACATGGGTCAGCTTCCAGTCTTTGGGTACCTTTTTTGAGTCAAGCGACAGTTGGAATATATTGCATATTGGTTGTGCAATTTCTTTGGCAAGCTCCTTCAATAGTCTTGGGTGCAAGTTATCAGGACCGGTGGACTTATTGACGTCTAGCACTTCAAGTTGCTTTTGGATGACAGGGGGGGAGAGTAGAATAGGTGGCATCAGGTTAGGGATGTCATACGATGGGCTATGAGGAAGAGGACCATCTGGTTCATTGGTGAAAACCAACGCAAACTGCCTGTTGAGGAGTTCAGTGATGTCCTTCAAGTTGGTCACTTCCTTGCTATCATCTGTACTGAGTGCTTTTACAGACCGTCTGCTGTGGTCCTTACTTGATATGTACTTCCAGAACTTCTTTGGGTTGTTCTTACTGTCATCAGCTAGCTTGGACTCATACTGTGCATAAAGTTGTTTAGTTAGGCTTCTTAGTTTGTTTTGAGCTTTCACAAACTTTTGGTAGTGTTCTTCCTTCCCTCCTTTATTGTACTTTCTCTAGTACCGTCTCCTCCTGTTTCTTTCCTTGCATATCTTGGGGTCATGAAAGGCAGTGTTTTGGGCTTTGGCGTGAGTTTTACTGATGTGTTTTTTAACAGATATGTTTCATTTAATTTGGTATGCTACTGTTTGTTTCAGTTATTATGTTTTCAATGTTTTCAGTTACTGTATTATATCATTGACATTGTTATAGACTTTTTTATAATTGTTTAGTGTGACAAGCTTGTTAAAGCTAACTGTATTTTGGTATTAATAAATAAATAAATAAAAGTCAATACAGCTCTTGTTTTGAGTTTTCTGATAATATTCATGGAACCTGCATTGTAGAATTTTGAAGACTAGTTCACCACTGACTATTTTGTAAAAGAGTCATAGAAATTTCAGAAAAGAATGAATATAGCAGTACTTGTGCATTAGCTGGTACCCATGCAATAAGTCAAGTTTGATTAATGCTAATAAAATAAAACAAAATATGATGAAAATATAACAGTTTAGAAAAAATTTGGGTTATATATTTACACATTAGGGGGTGGAGGGTAAAGCATAGCATATATTAAATTTTTAGCCTAACCTAGGTAACTTTCCCCCCAAACCCCAGAACCAATAGTTTAAATATTGTAATCATAATGACAAACCATTGTTTGTAATGCAATTCTCTATTGACAGACACCCATTTGACTAGTTTCCTTTAGCACAATATATTGCATGGGTACCAGCTAATGCATAAGTACTAATATAGCTATCAATTCTGAAGTACATCCTCTTGAATATTCCTTTGCATTCATTGGTTACAAGATAAGGTCAGCTCAAGCATTTCTCATCATTCATATTTCTCTATCTACTGTTAAAAAGATGCATTATTTTTGAGTTGATGCTTTGTTTGTCAGACCAACTTCTATACAGCTCATTGATTTGTCTCTAAATTTCTACTGATTACAGTTTTCTTACATTCAAATTCTTATAAAACTGCAAACCACACATATGGCAGAATCATTAACTGTAGTCAAAATTTTAAAGTTGCATGACTGAGCAATGGAAAATTGTAGCAGAGTATTGAGCAGAAGAATTGGTGTAGGAACATGTTCATTTGCCAGCAGCCAGCACAATACATAATTTATTTAGAAATGACCCTTGTACACATAAGGATGGCATTGTATAGGCCTAATAAATGAATTTAGTGCTTAAAATTTTTCATTTAACCACTAGTTCTAGGAGTTTTTTGGCCATCTTAACAAAAATTCTTTTCTGAGAATCCAATCATGTTCTACAAAATAATAGGAAACTGTTAGGATAGATTATTAACCCTAGAAAGGTAACCTTCCCAAAAAGTAACATAGATGGTAAGCTTTTGTAAAAATTACTACTTGAAGAAACATGGACTTCTAAAACTCATCATTTAAGTATGTTTTAAAAGTAAGTGGGAATTATCAAAAACAGATTTTCAAAAAATGTTTTAAACAGCACAAAAGATTGGTGTCATTTCTTGGAGTCATATGGTATGCAAGACTTCATACAGTTTTCACCACAGAATGGTTTTTTGAAGTGGCTGTACAAATTGGTAGTCATTTGGCAAATGCATGCTGGGCAAAGGCTACAGGTTGTTCATTTCCCTTCCACAGATGTCATTAAACATATTTCCCCTGTCACTTCTGTTGTTTGACTTGCATTGGGTCTAATCAAGTGCTGCTAAGTTGAGGTTTCTAAATAATTGCCCATATATGGCTGGGTCAGCCCTATACCTTAATTACCTTAATTTGCACTTTGGAGCAAATTAAGGTCCATACTGGATCTGTTGTGCTCCGAACAAAACACTCACAAGCCTTTCATGAAAGTGGTTTTCTATCAGATTTAGAAATAGTGAAGGAGTAGATGACATAACTGTTGATGTATGGGATGTTGATCAGCCCATTAAACATGCACATGGGTCACCTGTTACTTTTCCAAGTGGCCAACATTGAACTACACAGTTGGTCAAATGTGCAAACACTGCCTTTGGTGTTATTATAATATTCAATTATATCAGACTTCTGGATTGGATACATGATACTCATACCCTCATGGCAAGTTGACAGAAGCAGGACCATTTTTGATAAATTAGTAAGATAAGACACTAGAGTCAGCTCCTGATCATAACAGAACATTGATGTTCCTGTAATTCTCCCTTGGCTCACAAGCAGATTGTCCGAAATTTCCCTCTTGTTTCTTTGAATAGTCCTAACTTTTGTCAATCAATAAGGTTCTTTCATTAGTTCTGCTGAAAATAGAATAAATTTAAACCTGTTGTCAAGCATGACATTTCAGTTTGTTCCCTAGATAGAGGAACAAATTTTACCACTTGCCCTTAATATTTCCCCAACCAGTTCAGATAAGAAAACCTCAGTGCAAAACAAGAACTGGCTAATTATAATATTAGCACATACAGGAGGTGGGTTTGTATAATGTATCTGTTATCACAATAACTCTAAAAACATGTTTGGGTGCCATAAAATTTACAATGCTTACACTTCTAGGGTTAAAAAACTGGGTAAATTTGCAGGTGGCAATATAATTTAGCTAGGATGAAAGTGGATACATCATTTGATGCCTTTTGTTATGCTCTTTCATTATTTAATAATTGCTTCTGTTGTAAGTTGCACCTTGAGCTGTTAAAGGTGCCCCAAAGGTATTTTATATGAATTATGAAAGAGCATAAAAAAAGCATCAAATGATGTTTTCACTTTTATCCTGGCTAAATTCTATGGTCCACTGCAAATTTACCTACTCCACCCCCCCTAATGTGCAAATATATACCCTGTATTGTCAACAGCAAAGTTTTGAATTGCAAAATTCAGTGCTATTTTTGCTGACAGCATTTTGTTGACAACATTAGGAAAATGGTTTAGATTTGTGTTGCACAATAAATGAGGTTTGAATTGTTATAAATAAGCATTCAATTAAAGTGAATATACCAATTGATGCCTTTTTTCATGCTGTTTATGAATATAATAATCATTTTTGTCAGAAATGAATTTTAGTTCCCATCCCAATATATACCAATTCAGGGTATATATTTGCACATTAGGGGGGTGGGGGGAAAGTTTAAACTCACCTCTCATTTACATCAGAAATAAAATTACCCCCACTCCCCTAATGTGCAGATATAGGCTATACCCTGAATTGGTATATATAGGGGTGGGGGCTAAAATTCATTTCCAACACATTTGATTAATATATTTGTAAAGAGCATAGAAAAAGGCAATGAGTGGTAGGCCTAGGCTATATTCACTTAAGATATAACTCAATAATATGATTTGGTAAACATTTACCTGTCTCCTCAGGTGGGAGTAGAAAGAAAGTGTTGAAAGCCCTACTCTAGACTAGAATGTAAATTTATTTCTTTAAATTCCCACTGAATAGTAGCCTAGGTTAGTCTACCAGAGAGCAATTTTCAAAATTTTGAAAAGTTTCAGGGTAGGCCTAAACTAAGTTTTACTTCAGTACATTTGTCTTTCTTATTTTAACTAGGCCTAAATAAGTGGAGCATAACTAAGCTAACCTAGATTGTTTGGCTTAAATTTCAGCAAATAACTTAGGCCTTCACTAAATGAAATTTTTAAATGTGTGTGTGCGACTACAGTGCAAATAAATACATCTAAAAGATCCATATGAATTTTACCATGAAGAATGTCTTGTATAAATTTGCAAAGCCAATCTAACTATCAGACAGTAGCCTAGCACGTTTTAACCACGTGCCTATCGTCGCTGTCAGATGTCGCATTAAACACCAAAATAATGATAATGAAGATTATGCTTCAGCATCTTCAACGAATGTAAGCCTGAAATATGATGGTTTATTTTTAGATATTAAGGAGCCCAAACAACTTTGCTTCAAACAGTAAAATTAGTGTTTTTCTTACTATTAAACTCAATGATATATCAAAAATATCCACATTTAGTACCTGCCTACACCATGGTCACCCATAAGAGGGGGGGGGGGGGCAGGAGTTTCGCCAGCCCCCTTCTGGCTGAATGATGCTGCCTTATTTTTTATGTATTTTTTTATAGTGTAACCCCCCCTGCAATTCAGCTTATGGGCGCTGATGGCCCACATTACGTTTTTCATAATGCAACGGTTCGTGGTAGCGGGCCCTAAGTGCAATGCGACCCGTACTAATGGTAGCCGAAAAACTGAAAAGAGAATTTTAACAGAAATACGAGCACCAAAAGAATTGGCTTTTAATTATTTTTCCAAATATCTAAAATTCATTCAATTGTATTTTGTATATGCTTAAACTTCATGTGTTATGTCCATCAACAGTTAAAAGTCCGAAAAAATTTCCGCAAGTTTTCTTTAAATTTTATGTAAAAAAAAAGAAGAAAACGAGGAGCAATCTTGCTTGAGATTTTGCCGTACTTTACTTTTAACAAAGCTGAACATTGATACACAGTCATATGAAGAATAACTCAACAACACAACATATATCAATACTCCAATGGAATGTAAGATCACTCACAGAAAATAAGCTAAATGAACTAATATCTTTTATGAATAATAATTCCATTAATATTGCTTGCCTCCAGGAAACTCATTTAACCCAAAATCAACAAATTAAGTCTCTGGGATATACTATCCTTAGAAAGGATAGAGCTTCAGAGAGAAAAGGAGGTGGGGTAGCTTTATTAGTTAAAAATAATATAAAATTTTGTGGTATCAATTTTCCAGATTTTGCAAATGATGTTGATGTAATTGGCATCAGTGTTTGGCTGAACAATTTAAAAACCTACATAATAAGCTTTTATAACCCTAAAGGCCAAACTACAGATGCCAAGGATTTCTTTAATTATATAAATAATGCTAATATGTTCAAAAATATCATTATTTGTTGAGATTTCAATGCCCATAGCCTTTTGTGGGGGAATAAACCAGCAAATAAAGCTGGTAAATTCATTGAGCATATGACTTCAAATAATAATGATTTAGCTGTTGCTACCCCTCCAAACCTGAATACATATTTCAACCCCAAAAGTGGCAGATTCTCCACAATTGACCTACAAATTGTGTCATTAAATTTTTTGAACAAAATTTACATAAATAAAATTGATAGTCTATGTACTGACCACTTTGCTATAGTTTGCTCCCTAAATGAACCTGCTGAAACTTTATCTCATACCTCCAAATATATCAACACTAAAGCAAATTGGTCTATGTTCCAAAATAAGCTAAATGATGAAATTACAAGTTTCACCCAAAGTTCGTGCATTTCTAACACAACAGTTGACACACATGCTGAAGCCTTGACATCCTTACTAATAAATACAGCTAATCATGGTATCCTCTGGACAGCACCTAAGAAAACATTCCCTAAACAAATTCCTAAAGCATGGTGGACAAATGAGTGCCAGCTCTAAATGGGTACCTGGAGAAATCTGGGGAAGGTAAACAGGAAGGGTTTGCGAAAGCATAGGTTGGCTGGCCCCCAGCCCCCCATTGCACTTCCTGGCTGAAGGGCCACGAAACGGAGATCAGCACCGCCGGTTTGGACCTTAAGGGTCTAGTGCCGCATCCTTTTACCTTTACCTAAATAAATGGAGGATAAAAAAGGCAGCTAGGACAGAATTCATAAAAACACCATCACCTACTACATATTTAAAAAAATTACAAGCAGAATCTAATCTAAAAAGGACTATAATAGATGCTAAATATAAATACTGGAATAATTTTGCAAATAATCTCTCCAGAGAAACACATGAGCCAATTATACATAAAGTCATAAGCCACATCTGTGGGAAAAAGACTTCCCCCAACCCACTCCTGTATGAGCTTATACATAATAATACCCATTATGACAATGATAATGAAAAAGCTAACCTATTTGCACTCTTTTTGTTAATAAGCTAACATCAAATAATCAAAGCAAACTGTCCACAATTCCTATGAACCCAAGTTACCGACCACGCCCAGGATCCGACTACATAACTAATCCATTTTCAATCCAGGAATTGAATAATGCAATACATCATATTAGGACCAAAACTAGCGGCAGCTATGACAATATACACCCTACATGGATAAAGAATCTCACACCTTCATACAAACAAGAACTGCTAAATTGTTATAATCACGCTTGAGCATCTTCTAGGTTCCCCAATATATGGAAATGTTCGTCCCTCCTACCAATCCTAAAGAAAAATAAACCAAAAGACAACCCTGAGTCTTATAGGCCCATAATGATTACTCCTGTGATGGGGAAAATAATGGAGAAAATCATCTATCACAGACTCCTTTGGTTTGTAGAAAAAAATAATATGATCCCTCACACTCAAACTGGATTCAGGAAACACCACTCCTCAACAGATGCTTTCATTTTGCTAACAAATGCAATGAATGAATCTTTCTAAAAAATAATGTCCTAGTTGCAGCTTTCCTAGATTTTGAAGGGGCATATGACAATGTGAACCACCAAATCCTTTTATACAAACTTGCAAACCTTGGAGTACCCCCTAAGCTAGTATCTTTTATTAAATCCTTCATAGAAGTGCGAAGTTTCATCGTTTGTGTTGGTTCAGCCTCTTCACCCCAAAAGACAATAACCAAAGGCCTAGCTCAGGGAGCAGTCCTCAGTTGCCTCCTATTTTCCCTATATCTCTGGGACATGAACCTACCCCACACGAATCTACAATATGCTGATGATCTGGTGCTATGGTCTTCTGGCAACACCTTTCAGATAGCACAGTCAAATCTGCAAAAGTCACTTTTCCAGTTTGAAAAATTCTCTCAACATTCAGATTTACCCATTGCACCCGCCAAGTCAAAAATAATCCAATTTCACCGGAAGCGAAACCATGTTAATGCAAAACTAACTCTAAATAAAACAACTATTCCAGAAGATAATCATATTAATTACCTAGGTCTCATGCTTGACCAAAAACTTAATTTCCACCTCCACATTTCAAACACAATAAAAAAGTGCTATAGAAAAACAAATATACTAAAAAGACTTCTTTCCACACCCTGGGGCTGTAAGGAGAAAACCTTACTCCATTTTTATAAATCCCATAAAAGACCCCATATTGACTATGGGCTCATCGTCTATGGTGCATGTGCAAAGACCCAGATGCAAAAAATTGAAACAACACAAAATGATATAATACGTCTCATATTTGGTCTTAGGAAACCCACAAGCACCAAGTTTATGCTTGTGGAGAGTGGATTAACAACAATAAGTGAGAGACGTAGGTTTCTCTTGACAAAACATCTTACAAAAATTGAATCAAATAGCTCACACACATTACATAATTGGTTAAGAAATCCAGCCATGTATAGAGGCATTGCAGATGAGTATGCCAATATTCAGAAGAAGTTCCCCATACCAGCAAAGTCTATTGCACCCACTTTCCCCCGATCCACCCCCCCCCCCATGGAATTGGTCAAGTCCCATAATAAATAATGAATTCTCAAAGTGGAATAAAGATTTGACCCCATTGCTTTTGTCCAGAAAAAATTTGCAGAACTTAATACAATTACCTATAAAAATCACTTCCAAATATTTGTTGATGGGTCAAAAATGAATGAGAAGGTTGCAAGTGGTGTTTTCCTTCCTCACCTGAAAATTGCAATGGGCGAGAGACTATATAATAATTTATCTATAATGTCTGCTGAGTTAAATGCCATAATCATGGCATTAGAACACCTTAAGGAAAACCAACCTTTGATTGCAAATTCAAATAATATTATCATATATTCCGACTCTCTATCAAGCCTTGAGTTGCTGGCCTCAGCTCCTCAATATAAGTTGTACATTGACACTTATCATTGTCTCAGTATTATTGATAATCTTGCTTCAAGTGGCATAAAAACTTATTTTCAGTACATTCCTAGCCACTCTGGCATAAGCGGTAATCATCAGGTTGATGAAATAGCAAAAAATGCTATAAATATTGACCAGCCAAGTGGGAGACCAATCCCAATTAGAGATATTTACCGATGGAGGCTATCAGATATTAATTTTAATAAGATTAATCCTATCCTTTCCCCCTTTCCCAATAAGTATCTTTCTAAAATTTATCATAGAATTCGTTCTGGAACAAATGGACTAAATTTTCTTGCATTCTCATATAAGTTTTCTAATTCAAGTGGTTCAATTCCCCTGTCCCCTCTTTGCAGGCATTGTAATATGAATAATGAAACAATTGACCATTGCCTATTTGAATGTAATATGCTGACGTCTGCACAACATACCTTGCTTTGTAAACTGTTAAAATGCTTTAAACACCACAAAATCTCACTATCAGCCAAGAGCCTAGCCAACTATACCTGCACACAGAGCACAGAAATCGATATCTATCATCTTATATTTGAACTCCTTGAGTCAAAAGATCTACTGAAAGATATCTGAGAATATCTAATAAATAAGAGACAACCAAGACAGTAGCTCTGTAGCCCACAGAGTGAAGCGAAAAGAAGAGGGCTAAATAGTACCAACTGAATAGCCCGCCTGCTGTGAATTAGAAGAAGAAGAATCATAGTGTCACAGCACATAATATATGGCATAGAGGCTTCAAGTATATATCTAAAGAAAGACAAATGAGAAAAATTGGTATATGTCGGGAAACGGGCAAACGTACGTTAATAGTAAATCAGCAAACTGGGCATGATATAGACCCTTTAAAAAAGTTTTCAGGAACATTTCACTTAAAAAATAAATACAGTTTTTGTCTTGAAAAATGTGAAGGGTGCATGATTTTTGTTTTGTTTTTTTGGGGAGGTGACCTTGTCGAACCAATAGTCTTAAATAATAAGGATGAAAATTAAAAGCTCTAGTACTACTTAGGAGTAATTTACATCACAGCGAACTGGTGTTTTCCGTCATTTTAAGGTGCTAAACTACAATTTTGGCCCAAAGAAGGTCAAAATACAATCGAGTGAAAAAATAAATAGCTTAACAAGTTTAGATTTAGCAAAAACAATGTATATACCCTTCAATTTTAAAAAGACATAATTTTTTGCGGTGGAGTATATTTGTTTTCAAAGATATACGTAGTCCTCACAAAATGAATGGTTAGTGTGGACAATTTTTTGCAACCTTTATTTGACTTAGCTCATCCATTTGAGGCTTCATAAATTTATCTTTAGTGGTTTATAGTTAGACACCAAGCATCAACAATGAAGAAAAGTGGATATTCGAGTTGATGGAGGGCTTATGGGTTCAACCTCAAAAGTGTATTTTTAGACCATCAGTTTTTTATTTCCAATATTGGGTTATTTAGATGAATGTGGAGCTAGGGAAATGAAATTTACTCTTTAGTTTTGCTCATTTTAAAAAATCGCCTATTTTTGGACCGTTCATTTCATTTTGCAAAAATACATAACATAAAATATTACATCTATATGCCTGCCGGTGCAGGAAGCATAGGTTTGGAGAGGACTACTTAACAAAAAAGATTAATTTTATTTGCTCCCCCTGAAATATCTTAAAATAATGATCCCAAGTTCAATTTTTACACTTCAACCCCCCCCCCCCCTTCACACAATACATTTTTAAAAAGTGCTTGATAAAGTTGAACAATGAAATGCATTATGGGTGAGAGCCGTGAAAAAAATTGCATTATTTTTATAGAGATGGTCCTGCATGGTATTTGTTTACCCACCAAATGGTCCTACTGAACCAGAGATTGTCGAGAAATTAGAAGAGGACCGACTCGATTGAAAACTAATATGTCTAGGTTTTCTTTCTAGGTGATTAATTTTTAAAAAAAAGCTCTCAGCAATATAGAATATTCTGTAACTGAAATTATTCTAGGAATATAAAGAAATACTTAGATTATAATTTGTTTTCAGTAAAGCACAACTGACAGAATCGGTTTTAGAACTTTTACGGTTGACAGAAATGGATGGGGCAGTAGCCAAACTCCTGTCTGTAGTAATTTTTATTCGGTTTAAGTTTAACTTGTATGTTCAATTTAATTTTTAATAGTTGTAGGTTGTACTTATTCATATAGATCAGTATCTGTTATCTTGGTGTTTGACATGATATCATGTATGTTAGTTTTTATGTATATCAGTTTTATCCTTTACGGGTTTCATTTGTTCTTTGATAGTAATTTCTAGTCGGTTTAAGTTTAAATTATTGTAGCATTCATATTTATGCCCATCACAAAAGTAATAGGACTGAATAACTTTTCTTTGAAAAACTTCCTTTTTTGAAAAGTTCTTTTAAAATTAATTTTTGATCGCTCTTGAATTTTAAGTTCTATTATCGGTTAATTAATTGAACATTTCTCTTTTTTTTCAGGTTTTCGGCTTAAGGTTAGAAACACCCGATTTCAGTTTAAATTGTTAAGCAGCGTAAAGTTATCTGAACATTGGCTTTGATTCTACTCATTAGAATTATTGTATAAATTTCGTTTATTTTAACATCAAAGTTTGGAACGGTTCCTGAATTTAGATTTAAATTCAAGAGTAATTTAAAGGTCCTCTTGGAAGAATTTCAAAATATTACATATGAATGAAAATAGAATAGGAGATTAAATACATATTAGGTATTTCACTCAGTTTTCTTCATTTTTCAATTTTTTAATCTCTTTCATTTGTGGCTTTTACTTGAGTGTTTGCTAGGTGGGGTGCAAAAATATATTATTCTAAAAACTTGTGCAGATAATAAACTTCTTATGTACATAAATTTTTGGTTGTGTACAACATCTCTTCCAAAATTCCCTGAAAATTCAAACTTAATATCCTATCCGTTTCATAGATACAACACATACGTCCTTTTGACAGCTTGTTTGAAATATAGTGTCATTTGGTTTGCCTTAATATCCCCTCAAAATTCCCTTAAGTTTGAACTAAATGATATTAGCCGTTCCTGAGACATTGCTGATGCGCCTTTTTGACAACTGGGATGCAATTGTTGCCTTTTTCCTAAGTTCCACATCACCCTCAACATTCGCCAAAAGTTTCAACTTAATGCCTTTTACTGCTCGTGAGATATTGCAGATATGTCATTTTGACAGCCAGGATTGTATCTTTTGATTTAGTTCAACATCTCAATGGATATTTCGCAAAAATTTCAACTTAATAATCCCAGCGGTTCCTGAGGCACTTCAGCAGTGCCAATTGACAACATGTGGTTATTCTAATTAAATTTATTGCGCAAGTTGTAGAATTCGTAATCACAAGTATTTGCAGTCATATTTGCAAGGAGTCACAATCGTAGCCGCAAATAGTTGCAGTCGTAAGTTGTCAAGTTCGAATGTTGTCACAGTCGAAAGTACCTGAAATCGCAAGTAGTTGCAGTTACAAGCAGTCTTTTGATTTAGTTCAACATCCTTTCATATTCCCTGAAGTCTCACATTAATAACCTTAACCTTTTTGAAAGCACCCATGATTGAACTTTCTGCTCTTCCAATAATTATTTCTGCATGTAAACAACGGGGAAATATGGAAATTAAATAATTAACGACCATTTTCACTGGAACTCTGGGGGCAGGGGCGTCATTTGAGAGGGGCAAGGGGGGGGGGGTAGTTTTCCCCCTAGCAATATGGAGAAAAAATTATTATATAGCCCATGCTCCTTCAATATCCGAAAGTAGACCCCTCTTGCCCCCCACCCAATGTAAATATTATAGACTCGTCCCTGTCTGGGGGAATGGTATACCCAGAGGAGGCATAGATAATAGACCTTTTGACTACTTCAAACAAAGTGGATATTTTAAGATTTTTACCAGTATTGATAGGGGTATCTATAAAGTACGAGGGCCCCTTTCTCCTACAAGAACTTTGCACTATTTGTCTCAACAGGCCCTGGAAGTTTCAACTTAATATTCTCAGTCATTTCTCAGTCATTCCTACTACTGGCAATGATACATGCTTTTGATAACCAGAATGCAAATATTGTTTTTTTTATATCCTCCTCAATATTCCCTGAAATTAGTAGCCAGTAGAAGTAGTCGCAGTCACTAGTATAGGTATTGAAGTCGCAAATAGTTGCAGTCACAGTCGCAAATAGTCATAATTGTAGGTATTCGGATTTGTAGTCACAGTCGTAGTTACAAGTTGTCACAGTCACAAGTTTTCGTAGTCGCTAGTAGTTGCAGTCACCAGTAGTCACAGATACAAGTAGTCTCAGTCGCAAGCACTTGTAGACTAAGTCGCAAATAGTCAAAGTTATATTTGAAAGCAGTCGCAGTTGCAGTCATAGATGCAACTAGTCAGAGCTTCAGTCGCAAGTAGTCTAGCTACAATTGCAGTCGCAGTCACAATTCGCCGTAACAAGTAGCCGCAGCAACAAATAATCACAGTCTCAGTCGCAAGCAGTCCTTGTCTAAGTCGCAAGTAGTCATAGTTGCAGTCGCACATATTCGGAGTCACAGTCATAGATAGTCACTGTCGCAGTTGCTGTCACATTAGGAGTAGTAGTAATATCAGCCCTAAGAGTTCTAAGCTAATGTTCTTAGCTGTTCCTAAGATTTTTAGATACGTCCTTTTCATAACCTGGACACACATAATGTCTTTTAATTTGGTTCAACAATCCCCAAAACATTTTCTGAAATTTTATGTTAATGCCTTAGCTTTTTAGATACATCGAGGATCAAATATTCCTCTCTTTCCCAAACGTTAACAATGGGGAAATTGCATAATTTACAAGCCTTTAACTGAAGGCTTCGGAGGCATTGCTTATCAGTGGGCAGAGCTACTAGACATTTTTACTATTTCAAACAAAGTTACTGTTTCAAAATTTTTATCAGTATTTAGGGAGGAGCAATTTTGTTTTAGTAATAAATTGTATACGACTATAATAAGTATAATAGGAATACGACTAAATGGTTTGTTTGTGGTTTTTCTTGTAAGAAGTCGAAAAAAGGGAAAACAATCAGACAACTTAATAATACGTGGATGATATTCTGAACCTCAGTCGTACGCTACCACGAATCAGGGAAATTTTTGCTATCCTTCAAGATGAATACCTCAAGGTTAGGCTTTAGTTCAATTTGGCGAAGTCCAAAATAGCTCTTTTCAACTAGAAGAGTCCTACTCCCCTTCAATAGCACTTGGGAGCTCAACGGTTCAGCCTGCTGATCATATAGCACACTTAGGCCTCCCCATCGGGTCCTCTTTACGTCACAATAGATCTCTTCTCATCGAACATTTTAACCGTCGAATTTCAGCATCTTACGCCTCTATTGTCACTTGCAAGTTCCGCTTCAATCGTCATCTCTTAGCTATTCTGTTCAAAGCAGTAGCCCCCCCCCCATATATTGCACATCGCTCCATTTTGGAAAATATTTACAAAATCTGAAAAGTCAAAAATCCGTTCGCTGTTTTTCCGTTTTGTAAAATATTTACTACGTCTACCCCCTTGGCACAGAAATTCACCTATAGTTAAAATATACAAAATTGCAGACCCAGAAATAGCTATCTCTCGAGTTATTGGAAAACATAATAGAAAAGTAGCTGGTCAAGAGCTAGGCCCACTTCTAGTGCAATAACTTCGTCTGTTCTTGATAGTTTTTTTCATTTTTTTTTCCATTATTTTTTTTATTTCTTTTTATCTTATTTCTTTTATATATAATTATGCACGAATATGTTGATGTTGTATGTATGAATTTGCTTTTGCCTTATTTGATTTTGTTCCTATTTTATCCTTGATTTATTTATAATTGACATTCTTATTTGATCTTATTGGTTTTGCCGATATTTGTCTCGTACTTTTGTTTTCTTTTTTTCTTATATTTTGCTCCGTCCTTTTCAAGTTTTTGTGGACGGGTTTTCAGTTAATAAAAATGAAATAAAATTATAATTGGCAATGCGCGAGGAACTTGGAATCATATATGACATTTTTAAAAACTGTGCATAGCTTAGATTTTCGTCATGTTTCTGAAAAAATCGCTGAAGTATCTTCAGGGAGTCAATTTAGGAAATTTTTTAAACGGTTCAAAGAAAATTTTTGAATTTTCGAAGACTTTTTCTGTTATCAGATCTGATTTACAGCTTAGTAAGACTCATTCTTACTTTTAAGGCCTAGTTCCAAGTAGGCTAGGGTGAAAGACCTCTTTTTGGGAAAGACCACTTTTCCTTGGCATTTAAGAAAAATATTTGGACCATGTGACCATGACCATGATGCAATGTGAGGGCAGTTACAAGGGTAATTTTTATGTTAATGATATTATTGATTTAGCCTACAAATAAAGTAAACATACCACTTGATGGCTTTTCTTATGCCCTTTCCAAATATAATAATCATTTTTGCTGGAAACAGATTTTACCCCCACCCCTATATATAACAATTCAGGGTATATATTTGCACATTAGGGGGGGGGGGAGAAAGTTTGAACAGTAAATTTGCAGGTGGCACAATACTTTAGGCTAGGATGAAAGTGAAAACATTGTTTAATGTCTTTCTAATGCTCTTTCATAATACAATAGGGCCTACTCACTAATGTTGCAAATTGGGTAAATATATACCAAATCATATTATTGAGTTAGGAATAAAGTGAATACACCATTCAATAAACATCCACCACATAGCTAATGTGGGAGTAAAGTTCATTTGTGATACAATTGGAAGTTATATCTAGATTGGGGGTGCAATTCTAGGTATATATTTACACATTAGGGGGGTGGGGGCATATATTCTGTAAATATATAGGCTCTAAGAAATTCATGAATTTCTTAGAAAAACTAAAAAAAAGCAAAGAAGTGAAAATAAAGGCTCTCCCCCTGCAAAATGTCTTAACTAGGATTATTCCACATAATATGGAGTAAGAATTGTTTTCTTAATATGTTTCCTTTTGAAGCTGGACTCCTAGGCTTAAAATACTGGTTGGCCAGTTGGCTAATTTAAAGATTTGTATATATATACACTGTCAAATTAGCCATCTGGTGGTATCCCCCATTCAATGCCTTTTTTTATGCTGATTACAAATATATAATCATTTCTATGAGAATGAATTTCTTGAATCTTATTCAAGAATATTGCTTTGAATCAGGATACAGGTGAATATGGGCTGAACTCTATGATAATTTATTAAAATCTGACAGAGTAAAGTTCAATTCACCCAATGTAGTTGACCTTTGTCCAAATGTTATATCATTGAACACTAATGAACTGAATCCAAGAAGGTCAAAGAGGCTAGCTTCTGCCTTTGCTTTGAAAAGAATTAGAGATTTAAACAATTTGTAGTTTTATTTGATTTAGTATATAAACTTTTGTTTTAAATTGTTTTAGTTTAGTTTTACTACTGATGAGGGTCACTGTATATGTGACCAAAATATCTGGTATTTTTTGTGAAATTTATTATACACTGTCTATTAAAAAGGATTTTATCCCTATTTTGGACTTTTATTTTATTGTCATGGAAAGACAGTGTGGTCTCTGAAATTATCTACTGCAAATTGCATCTTGAGCCCTTAAAGGTGCCCCAAAGGTATTTCATTTTTGTAACCACACAAAGAAGCTATCAACGCTAGTAAAGTTATTGCAAAGTGGTTAAAAACATGTAACTAGTTTATAAATAAGTTGTTCAAGAGTAATATATTCCAAAAACACTTATTTATAGAAATTCAAACCATGTTTATTAAGCAACTGAAATATTAGCCATTTTCCTTTTGTTTTTATTGAAGGGTATGTTATTTGAATTTTGCCATTCAATGCTCAATTTTTGGAATTCAGTGCTGTTTTTAGTCAACAAAAGGCCTGTTTTTTAGCACTAAGATCTTACATCTTTCTGCAAAGATTATTGTTTTTTAACTCATCTTTGTTCTAAGATCTTACAGCTCACTGATGTTAGCCTAGCAAAAAGTGTGAAGACTGCCATTGTTCTGCCATATAGAATAATGATGAGAGAACTTTGATGATATAGGCCTACTCATCATTGTTCTCAGACTGCTGATCAGAGCAGAATGATGAAAGGCATTTGCACAAAAACAACCAAAGATGTTGATGAGTGAAAAATTGCCCCTAAAATTTGAGAACACACCCTTCAGTAAAAACAGTAAGAAAACAGTTTATATTTCAGTTGCTTAATAAATGAGATCTGAATTTCTATAAATAAGTATTTTTGGAATACATTACTCTTGAACAACTTATTAATAAACTAGTAACATGTTTTTAACCACTTTTCAATAACTTAACTAGTGTTGATGGCTTTTTTGTGTGGGTACAAAAATGAAATACCTTTGGGGCCCCTTTAAGGGCTCAAGATGCAATTTGCAATGGAAGCAATTATTGTTTTATGAAAGAGCATAAAAAAAGCATCAAATGATGCTTTCACTTTCATCCTAGCTAAAGTATTGTGCCACCTGCAAATTTACCATTTAAAATTACCTCTCATTTACATCAGAAATAAAATTTACCCCCACCCCCCTAATTTGAAAATATAGACCCTGAATTGGTATAGATAAAGGTGGGGGTAAAATCCATTTCTGACAAAAATGATTCTTAGATTTGGAAAGAGCATAAAAAAAGACATCAAGTGGTGTGTTCACTTTATTTGTAAGTCAATAATACAAATAATGAAAAATTTACTGTAACAAGAACTCCACCTTCTGGGACAAATTTTCACCAATAATTTGTCAGCATTAATTAAAAATGAGGTCTCTGTTTTGACAAGCAATTTAAAAGAAAAATATATTTAATATTTATGATTTAAAGAATAAATGTCAAGCAATAAGTTCAATTTTTAGAATCAGAAGAAAGTCAGCTTTCTGTTAATATAAGAATAAAACTGAAACAATAAAAGTATATAGATCAAAGTAGAATAATTGGTATTTCCAAAAAGAGGTCCTTGTAGACAAGTCAATAAGCTAATAATTTCAAGTGCTTGATCTTAAACAATTTTGATAATAACCATGTTGATGCACAGTTTAGATTTTTAGCTTTTTGCTGATATGTACAATTTTTCCCAATTCCTCTTTGGTAACAAGATGTAAGGTTTTTAGTTTTACATAATTTTTCTCAATTAGATACTGTTTTTTTACCCTATAAGTTTAAATTGGAAAGAATTAAAATTGGGAAAATTATAGATAAGCTACTCTTGGCTATCTTGGAAGGGGGTTAGGTTATTAAAATGAAGTCTTATGTTTTTGAATCCAAGGCCAAAGACATACTGTTGGAAGATAGCCTAGGCTATTGCCGAATAGGCTACACCCCTGATGTGTAAAACTTGCAGATACCATTCATACCAAAAATTGTTTCAGGGCCTGGTCACCTCACTAAAAAACAGAGTATTTTCCTTAAGAACTAACTTGAGAGAAGGAAACATGTTAATAAAACAATTCTTAATCCATAATAACTTGGCTATGCAGAATAATCATAGTTAACATGTATCACATCCAGCCTTGCTATACTTTACCCCCAACCCCCTACCTCTAATGTGCAAATATATAGCCCAATTTATAGGCTACATTTTTAATGCCCTCTGCCTCCTGAACTTGTTTTTCCAGTTTTGTTTCATCACAGTTGTTTCAGTTTACAGGTACATGGTTTGAAACAACTAAAATTCATCAGGGAAATAGATTGGAAATATATAATTTAGAGTATATATTTGCACATCAGGGGGGTGGGTGAAGTATAGCAGGGTTACATGCAAAATGTGTTAACTATAAATATTTTGCATATTACTTATTTATTTATTTCATTCAATAAAGGAGAAAGCCATAGGCTTGTCACAATACAAACACAAAAAATGATAGCTCAAACAGCAACACTGCAAAACACAAAACAAAAAATATTAATCAGTAAAAAAACAACTATACAACAACTGTTTTCCATAGAACTCAGTTTCAGTGAGAGCACTCTTAAATGTTTGCACTGTTTACACAGAAACTACAGTATAAGGTAAACTATTCCAAAGTTTTAATGCTTGGTTAATAAAGCTACATTGACCTGTTTTCTTGTGCACTTGTAGCTGATACAGTTTATACAAGTTTTGTTGAGTGACTGAGTAATGACTAAAATGAAGTAATGACTTATGAAGTAGGAATTGTTTTTTTATGATAAGAAATATATAATTTGGGCTATATATTTGCACATTGGGGGAGGGGGGATAAAGTATAGCAAGGCTTCATGCAAGGTGTGTTAACTATGATTATTCTTCATTTTATGTAGTAAGCATTGATTTCTTAACATGTTTACTTCTTTCCAGTTAATTCTCTAGACAAATACCAAAAATAGAGCCAAAACTTTTTCCTGATCAGCTGGAAACTTGTATTTTTAAGTAATTAGGCTAAAAAGTCATCAATACAGAAGAAAAAATATTGGTCCCCTAAAAAAAAGCAGAAGAACTCTTTCCCCAAGAAATTTTGTATAGAAGTGGTAGTTGTAGAAGCTGTGGAGAAGACCCATTCATTTCAAAAATGAAAGTTTCAAGGGCCACAAGCAGCTAAAAGACAACCATCTTCTCTTCTGTGTCCTTTTCTTTACCTGGCCCATCACAACTACTTTGGTATTGGAAGAAAATTTCGTGATTTGTCATTTTGTTCAGATACATTGAAAGATCTTTCTAAGTTTTCCACCCCTACAACCCCAGGAGCAATAGCTTTAAGTTATATAAAATACCCACCATTCAAAGACTGATTTTAGAAGAAAAGGTAGTTGTTTTGTCTTTGTATCCAAGTCTTGAAATTACACATCAGTACTTTGGGAAATTTTTGGAACTTGAGATCTATTCATAGCAGAGTGGTGAGGCCAATCCAAAGACAGTATATTCATCAAGGTTACCAAAATAGTGTGTATCTAGTACCTAAGAAGTGACCAGAAGGATCGAGTTAAACTTTGAGTGTATATTTGGGGGAGAGGGCAAGGATATTTCAAGAAAGGGATATCCTAAATACTGGTTCATCCAAAAAAGGACTGGCGGTTTTTCCTCAAAAGCTTAAAACTTGTATCCATAAATTATTGAGTTAAAGGGACCCTTTTGCAGAAAAATTTGTGTTGCTCAAAAATGGTGCAAATTTTTTTCTAGTTGTCACAGCAAAACTGTATTTCAAGATTTGTAATACTTATATTCAGCCCAGATATTTTGGCTTTGAATGTTTGTGATAATTTGAGACCAAAAGACTACAAGATTCAAGACATATATAAACAAGGCCTTAAGTTTCATTTCTCTATTTGATTTTGAAATGACAGTCATAAGTTTATTGGCCAAATGGACCTGGCCAAGTTTAAAAAATTGAAACTAATTTGGGCTATATCAGTATGTGATGTCCAAAGATTAGCCCCTAGTTGTTTTGTCTCTGATGAACTTACAACTTAAAGGGCATGTAGACAGGGCCAGGTAGACCTCAGTGTAAGCAAAAATATTTTGAAAATTGGCTGCATATGTAATACCTAACACTGGGCTAACAAATTTTGGTTTCTCAGGTTGGGTTAAACAGGTTATATAGTTAGACACAAAAAGACCTCAATGAAGAAAAGGCTGTGGAAACAATTGTTGTACAATATTGATTTTTAATGCCAAAAATTGGCATAAATTTGTTTCTTCTCTGATAGGATAGCAACTTACTGGGCATGTATGCTGGGGCAAACAAACCTAAAAAAGAAAACAATATCATAAAAAATAATTCAGCTCTATCAATTTGTGAAAACCCTTAAAATGTGTCAAAAATAGGTTTCCTCTGATTATTTTGAATATTTAAGTCTAAGTAGACTGGAATGAGGATACCTTAATGAAGACAATGACAAGAAAAAATTGTGGTTATATTGATTCTTAGTGTGAAAAATTTGAATTTTTATAATCTTGATTTGATTAAAACTTCAGGCAATGTAGACTATCATAGGCAGCACAATAGTGCTGCCTAAGTAAAGAACAATGTATGCACAATGTATTTTATTATATTTTGAATTTTATTATGCACATTATATTTATTATTTTAAATGTATTATTATTATTTTTTTTCCATACCAGGGCACTTTGTATCAAAGGAGTTGTTGTAGAAACTTCAAAAAGGGCTCATTTTATTGGAAATTGGAGTGGGTAGTGCCCTTTTTAACAGTTGAAAGCAAATCGAGGGCAACTAGCCCCACCTCCACACCCATCATTCATCCGAACAAATCCAACCAAATTTTGAGATAGCCATTTTGTTTCACTCAGTTTAAAGTTCAGGAAATTATACCTTTGAGCAGGACACTCCCTTCATTGTCTTCAGGACAAGGGTTATAAGTCATGCCGGGGGCATATAAGTTTTTATTGAAATTTGTGTCATAGAAACTTGAAAAAGAGCTCTTTTGACTGGAAATTCAAAGGGCTAGTACCATTTGTAATAGCTGAAAGTGATTTAAGGGCAACTAACCCCCCTCTCATGCCTACCTTTTCCCCAAACACATCCAATCAAAATTTTTAGATAGCCATTTTATTCAACGTAGTTGAAAGTTTTGGAAATTAGGTCTTTAAGGATGACAACCCTCCCCCCACAACCCTCAGGGCAAGGGTTGTAATTTATGCCCGGGGGGGATAAAAGGTTTTTATAGAAAGCAATATTGTAAAAACATAAAAACGGGCTCATTCAATTGGAAATTGAAGGGCTAGTGCCCTTTTAATAGTCGAAAGTGATTGAATGGCAACTAACCCCCCTCTCACACCCACCATTTCCCCTAACACATCTAATCAAAATTTTGAGATATTCATTTTGTTCAACTTGGTTGGAAGTTCTGGAAATTAGGTCCTTAAAATACAAATGAATGTACATTGTCAGTTTAATATACATATACTGATATTTAGTAATCAAAATGTTAATATTATTTGATTTATTAAATTTATAAAAGTAAGAACATTTATATTTTTTTTCAGTAAAGTGCAAATTATGTTCTGGCCTTGGGAAGACATAGGGGTTTTGAGCCCAACTTATGTTAATTTCTGGTCGTTTTGAGTTTACTCGGTTATTTATTGTAATTAAATAAAAAAAAACAAGTTTTTTTAACTGAAAAAAAGGAACGACGTTAAAACTTAAAACGAACAGAAATTATTCCGTATATGAAAGGGGCTGTCCCCTCCTCGACACTTCGCTCTTTACGCTAAAGTTTCTATTGTTTAAAAAAATAGAGCTGTGAGAAAGTCAAACTTTAGCGTAAAGAGCAAGGCGTTGAGGAGGGGACAGCCCCTTTCATATATGGAATAATTTCTGTTCGTTTTAAGTTTCAATGTCTTTAAAAACTGGCTATCTCAAAATTTGTAGTGGATGGGTTCTGGGAAAAAGGGCATGGGCGGGGGCTAGTTGTCCTTAAATCTTTTGACTGTTAAAAATTGAACTAGAACTTTCAGTTTCAAATCAAATGAGCCCTCTCTGAAGTTTATACGAGCATCCCTTCTATAAGTACCATATGTGCCCCCAGAGTATAACTTACAACACCTGTCCCTGGGCCCTGGGGGGTTGAGTTGACCCTGGAGTTTTAATATTTGATGTTTGAACTATTTTTAACAAAATGGTTTCCTCAAATTTTGTTGGATGGGTTTATCCATCCGATAAACCCAAAGGCAGGGAAGGCGAGAGGGGCTAGTTGCCCTCTGATCTTTTTTACTCTGAGAAAATGAACTAGAACTTTTAATTTCCATTCAAATGAGCCCTCTCTGAAGTTTATTTAAGCTTCCCTTTCAATTGACCATATACGGCCCCAGGAAATAGCTTAAAATGCCTGCCCCCAGACCCTTGGGGGAGGGGGTGTCAACACTGGAGTTTTTGTTATCTGACCTTTGAACTATTTAAACAAAAAACGGCTATCTCAAACTTTTTATTGGATGGGTTTTGGGAAAAAAAGGGTTGGTTACCCTCTGATATCTTTTGATGCTTAAATAGTGAACTAGAACTTTCAATTTCCAATCAAATGAGCCCTTTCTGAAGTTAATGCAAGCATTCCTTCCATAAGAACCATATATGCCCACATGGCATAACTTATAACACTTGCCCTGAAGACTGTGGGGGGAGTGTCTTGCTTAAAGATGTAATTTCCAGAACTTTCAACTACATTGAACAAAATGGCTATCTCAAAATTTTGATTAGATGTGTTTGAGGAAATGAAGGGTGTTAGTTGCCTTCCAATCAGTTTTGACTATTAAAAAGCCAATAGCCATTTAAATTTCCAATCGGCTGAGCCCTTTTTGAAGTTTCTACGGCAACACTTTCTATAAAAAGCCTTTTATGCCCCCAGGGCATAACTTACAACCCTTGCCTTGAGGGTTGTGGGGGGGGGGGGTTCATCCTCAAAGACCTAGTTTCCAAAACTTTCAACTACGTTGAACAGAATGGCTATCTAAAAAGTTTGATTGGATGTGTTTGGGGAAAAGATGGGCGTCAGAGGGGGTTAGTTGCCCTCCAATCAGTTTCGACTATTAAAAAGGGCACTAACCCTTTGAATTTCCAATTGAATGCGCCCTGTTTCCTGTTTCTATGACAAATCTTTCAATAGAAACCTTTTATGCCCCCAGGGCATAACCTACAACCCTTGCCATGAGGGTTCTGAGGGGGGTTATCACCCTTAAAGACCTAATTTCCAGAACTTTCAACTATGTTTAAGAAAATGGCTATCTTATAATTTTGATTGGATGTGTTTGGATAAATGGTGGGCGTGAGAGGGAAGTTAGTTGTCCTCCAATCACTTTTGACTATTAAAAAGGGCACTAGCCATTTCAATTTCCAATCGAATGAGCCCTATTCGAAGTTTCCACGACAAAACTTTCTATGAAAACCTTATATGCCCCCAGAGCTTAACTTATAACCCTTCCCCTGAGGGCTTTGGGGGGAGGGGGGTTGTCATCCTCAAAGACATGATTTTCAGGCTTTCAACTACTTTGGACAAAATGGCTATCTCAAAATTTTGATTGGATGTGTTTGGGGAAAAGGTGGACGTAAGAGGGGGGTTTCTTGCCCTCTAATCACTTTCAACTATTAAAAAGGGCACTAGCCCTTTGAATTTCTTATTGTATGAGCCCTTTTTGAAGTTTCTATGACAAAGCCTTATAAAAAACCTTATATGCCCCAAAGGCATAACTTACAATAACCTTGCCCTGAGGGCTGTTGGGGGAGTCTCCTCTTCAAAAATATAATTTCTATCTGGAAATCAACTATGTTGAAAAAAATGGCTATCTCAAAATTTTGAATGGATGTGTTTGGGGAAATGGTGGGCGTGGAATGGGTGTTAGTTGCCTTCCAATCACTTTTAACTATTAAAAAGGGCACTAGCCATTCCAATTTCCAATCGAATGAGCCCTATTCGAAGTTTCCACGACAAATCCTTTGATATGAAGTGCCCTGGTCTGGAAAACTACTGCGCTGCCTATGATTAGTACCCAATCGCTGTTAGATATTACGTCACATCACTTATTACGTCATATATGATTATTAGTAGACATTTGGTGTTACAAATCAGACTTGCTTCAAAAATCAAATATCCTGATTCAGCATGAAATCTTAAAAGGTGTAGTATGAAAAGACATCAAAAATGCAGTTTTTTCATATAAAGTGATTCTATTTTTTATTTTTTTTTGTTTTTTAATTAAAAAAGGCACTAGAACTTTTATCCCCCTTTTTTGCGCCAGGTTATTCTTTTGATTCTTTTGATTTTCTCAGGCTCGTAAATTTTGATGAGTAAGACTAAACTTAACGAAATTTAAATGTTTAAAATCAGCATAAAAATCCGATTCTTTTGATGTATCTATTGGTATCAAAATTCTGTTTTTTAAAGTTTCGGTTACTATTGAGACGAGTCGTTCTTACTATACAGTTTGTTACCACGAACTGTTTGATTGCCTCAAAAATCAACTAGCTTTGAAAAACCTGCAGTATGAAAAGACATCAAAAAGGAATTTATTTTGTAAAAAGTGATTCTATTTTAATTTTTTTATTTTGATTAAAGAAGGCACTAGAACTTTTAATTTCCGTTCGAATGAGCCTTCTCGCGACATTCTAGGACCACTGGGTCGATACGATCACCCCTGGGAAAAATAAAAAAAAAAACAAACAAACAAATGAACACGAATCTGTGATCTTTCTTCTGGCAAAAACACACCAAATTCCAACTTTTTTCAGATAGGAGCTTGAAACCTCTACAGTAAGGTTCTCTGATACGCTGAATCTGATAGTTTTATTTTTGTTAAGATTCTATGTCGTTTAGGGTTTTTTCCCCCTTTTTTCGAAAATAAGGGAAATTTTCTCAGACTCGTAACTTTCGATGGGTTACATTAAACTTGCTGAAACTTATATATTTAAAATCAGCGTAAAAATCCAATTCTTTTGATGTATCTATTAGTATCAAAATTTTAGAGTTTTTATTGAGACGTCGCTCTTACTATACAGTTTGTTACCAAGAATTGTTTGAAAAAAATTATGAACAGGAATTTACATTACTCTGGTTTTACCTATAGCCTATTAATTAAAGCAATACATTTTCCCAAAAAAATGTTTTTCGAAGAAAAGTAAAGAGCCATATTTAAACCTAAGACAACTGGAAATAAAGTCCTATGTTAATTCAGTCTTGAAACAAACATAAATTATTATCAAAGAACAAATGAAAGCCAAAAGAAAGAAATTAAAGTAATTAATCATGTTAAACATAAAGGTGAAAGATACTGCAATAGGCTAGATTAACATTGGAATCCTAAAACATACAGAAAATACAATGAATAATCCAATCAAACTTAAAACAAACAGGAATTGATGCAAACAGGAGCAGGGTTACTACCCCTAAACCTTCTAAATAGCTTACAGGCTTTTGATTATGTTTGATGTGTTTTTGATGTTTTGATTTAGAAAAACAGAACTGTTCAAAACACATATTATTCTTAATAAGAATCAACTGACACTTAAGCCACATAGTTGGTTTTTGCGCGAGGGGGAGTTCTAACCTAGATAAGTTTGGTGTAGGAAAGGAAAATAGCAATGGTTATAGAGTACTGTAATTCTGTACGTATGACAATCTAGTCACAACTAATGCAGAATTTGATCATAAAAGGGCCCATAAGTAATGCAGTACTCAAATGTTGGTAAGATGGTCAACCTTACCCATCATGTTATTGTAAATCAAAGACTGGCAGAATCAGTGTAAGATACTAGAGTGTAAAGGATCGCTGTTATTGAATGTTAAAAGTAAAGATGACCAGTAAGCAGGGTCTAGATTTAATATAAAACTTAAATTTAGGAAGTGTAAGCACCTTCCTGGAAGTTATGACTTTGGTAGACTCAAGGATAAGAGTTTGAGAGGAAATTTTGAGGAAGAGTTGAATATGAAATTGTAGAGTCTAAAATTTGACAATGAGGATGATGGATGGGATAGAACAAGGAATATAGTTTGTGAAGTAGCACATGGTTTCTTAGGGATGAAAATGAGAAATACTTTTAGGAATGTTTGCAAAAATGCTTTAAGCTTGGTAGAAAAGAGGAGGGGATTGTATGAAAAGTATAGGAGTGATAGATTGTATGATAATAAGGGAGAAGTAAAGGAAGTAGAGAAGGTACTAAAATATGAACTGAGAAGGTGTGAAGTGGAGACCATGAATAAAATTGCTGAAGATTTGTAGATGTATCCAGATGGTATAATAGTAAAAGGGTTGTGTTATGCTGGGAAATCACCTCCCCCTCCATGGAAAATCCCCCCATAAAAATTTATCCATGGAAAGTTCCAACCTTGTAAAATCGCCCCTCCTCCTGGACAATTCCGTCTTCAGTGAAGACCCCCCCCCCTCGGGAAAACTTCTTGCATATGATTTTATCTGGAAAATTCTCCTTAGACTACTTTCATTTGAAAAAAAAGACTTGTTTTTCATTAAATTAATAATCTATTTCAAATTATGTCTGAAAACCATGCTCTGTTGACACACACCCCCCCCCCCCTTCTCAAAGTAAAATACCCCAGGAAATTCCAGCCACTTTGAAAATTTATCCTGGATAATTTCCCTGGAACATCTCCAAGCATAAAATTAATTTGCCAAAGAGAAAATAAGGAAAACAAAAATAATTTTGTACAGGAATTCTGGCAAATTCTCCCATGTAAAATTTATCTGGGAAAGTTCATCCCAGGAAGCTTTCCTCCCCTTGGAAAATTTTTCCTGTGGAACCAATATGCTGAATCTGATGGTGTGATTTTCACTTTGATTCTTTGACTTCTTGAGGGTGTTTTCTCTCTATTTCAAGACCAGGCAATTTTTTTCAGGCTCGTAGCTATTGATGGATAACATAAAACTTAATGAATTTTATATATCTGGAATTAACATAAAAAATCAAATTTTTGATGCATCTATTGTTGTTGAAATTTTGGTTTTTGGAGTTTTGGTTACTATTGGGCTGAGTCACCCCTTACTTACGGTTCGTTACTGCGAACTGATTTATATTTTGGTCTAGAAGAATTAGAGACAGTAGGCTATTAAAAGGATTAAAAAATGTTAAGGCCTCAGGTGCTGATAAGGGGGTAAATGAGAATTTGAAATATGATGGTTGCAAAGTTAGGGATAAATTACTGAAGATTATGAATGCGATTTTTCAGAAACGGGAAGTAGCTAGCAATTTTTAGAAAACGTTGATTAAACCCCTTTACATGAAAGATGGCAAGAGTGAATGTTGTAATCATAGAGGCATTAGCCTAATTTCTGTAGGGAGGAAAATAATCTGTTTGATGATACTTTTCAACATAAAGAGGCTGTAGGTAAAGTTTTAAGAGAAGAGTAGGGTTGTCTTAGGAAGGGGAGTGAGTACATGAACCAAATTCTCACTCTTGGACTAAAAATAATTGAGAAGTACCTGAATCATCAGTCCTCTTTAGTACTCAGTTTTATAGAATACGAACAGGCGTTTGATATAGCTAGTAAAAGAGCTTTGGTGAAGGTCCTATCCTTGTAGGGTAATTCCCAGTAAATATATTGAAGTGATTAATGGTATGTACAAGAATAATATTGCTGTGGTTAAGGTAGAAAATGATGTTTGTAGCTGGTTTTGCTTTGAATTGAACAGGGTTGTGTTGTATCCCCATTTAGAAGAATTATTTTAATGGACTTTATCCCAAGGAATGCTGCAAAGACTATGGGAGAGCATGGAATCAAATGGGAAAGTAAAACTCTCCTAGACTCAGATTATGCAGATGATTTGGGTCTTTTAGATAAAAAAGCTAGCAAAATGAAGAATTTTTATAGGTTTTTTGAGATTCCAGGGTGCAAGAATAGGTATGACAATTAAAGTTAAGAAGACAAAGTCACTTGACTAGGAATAAATGAAGGTGAAGAGGTAATGTTGGCCAACAAGAAGGGCAATTAAGGGAATGACTTTACTTACCTGGGTATTATTGTTAATAAAGATAGCGGGTGTGGTCGAGATGGAAAAAGTATATTAGCCAAGGCCCAGAATGTTTTTTAACAGTTAAGAAAAAGTTTAGAAGAATAACTGTTTGAACCAAGATCAGAACATTGAAAGCTACAGTGAAGCAGTGGTCAAGTATGGTTCTAAAATGTGGAGGCTTCAGAAGATGGAAGAGGATTTTTAGATGTTTTCCAGAGGAATTCTGTACATATAGTTTTGGATACCCATTGTACTGACTGCATTCCTAACAACAAGCTGTAGGAACAATGGTTAGGATGACTAGGACACATTTTGTGGATGAAGGATGATAGATTGCCAAAGATTGTCCCTTTTTTGGCCATCCGTCTAGGGCTAAACGAAAAGCCATCTAGGGCTAAGCGAGTCATCTCGAATAGGATAGGAAGAGGTCGTAAGGATTTAAAAGAAACTGGAACTTCTGGGGAGAGGATAAAAAAGGATAGGTATACATAGATTGGAATGGATTAGGAGTATGCGCAGCTGTGTTGGCTTCAGGTTGCCTGTTGCTGAAGTGCGTTGTTGATAATAGTAGTATATCCGCTTTCAGTTGTCTTGCATCTCTCCCCTCTCCTTAATTCCTGAAAATAGACCTTAACCTCAATAGTAAGCTAAATTCAGTTAAAAGGAAAGATAATTAGGCCTGCATATGAATCAACACAAGATGCACAACATTGACCAAAGATGCTGATTCTGCAGCAATCTCCAGGAAATGATGGTATTCTCTTCTGAAAATACTAAAACACCAACCTATAAGTCAACACTGGATATAAGATAAAGATTTAGTTATTGGAATTGTCCCTCATCTTTGCACTTTCAAATGGTGTGATTTACAGTTCTTGCCTATTTATTTGAAGTTCTTGGTAAATGAAAAAATCAAAAGTAATTTTTGATTCTATTTTAGGCTCTCTATTTTAGTAGCCTACTGAAGTATTATAAAAAATTAGTCTAATATCAGGCTCAAGATCTTTTTTTTCTGCAGAAATTATTATGTAAGAAAATGCTTCGTGACAACAGGCATGCTATTATATCAAAGTTATGAGTAAAAGCACCCGGGAAAGCAACAAGTCATTAAAAAAAACTTGTTTCAACCTGAAAATATCAACTTAATACTCCTAGTTGTTCCTGAGATGTTGAAGATACGTTTTTTTGATAATCTGGGTACACATGTTGGATAACCTGGGTACACATGTTGTCTTTTGGTTTATTTCAGCATCCCCCCCCCCCAAAAAAAAAAAATTATTGGAAGTTTCAATTTAAGTTTATGGGACCTTTCAACTATTTTGAACAAAATGGCTGTCTCAAAATTTTGATCGGGTTTCTTTGGAGGCTACTGTGTAGCAAAAAAGGTGAGAAAAGGGGATGGTTGCCCTACAATCAATTTTGATTCCTAAAAAGGGTACTAGAACTTTCAAGCTCCAATCAAATGATTGAAACTCCGGAGTTTCTATGACCACCTTTTCCATTAGAGGTGGCTCTGATATACATGGAAAGACAAAAACTACATATGACTCTAAACTAAAGGTAGCGCTAGAATGTTGGTCCTGATTAGTTGTTGGTGTCTCTGTTGAAATCTCCCCCCCTTTTTCTTTTTTTGAAATCGGCAAACCTCTGTTGTATAAAACGAAGATTTTCTAATGTTTTATTCATAAGGATCTATAAGATCCTTAGACCCCACAAAGACTTAATGGCATATAATTGTTCTTTTCTGTAAAATTCCCCCAAAAAATGATTTCCAGTTATTTTGTAAAGTGCCATAGAAACAAACAATACTGTGAAAGGTAGATGACCAGTTCCAAGGAACCTTATTATAGCCAATCTTAGGTTTTGTTTTTATGTTAATTTTTTTTTCTAGGAAATTGTAATTTCTTTGAAACCCAAATGTCACCTCCTAAATCTTTCGATCAAGATGATTTCAAGGGAAAATCTATTCTTCTTGCATTTGGAATAATTGCAGCTTGTGCATCAAAAAAGGATGATGATAGAAAACAAATTAGTCACAGTAAGTCTTGCAGTAATTTTTATGAGTAAAAATTTGAGAATTTTCAAAAACATTCTTTATCCAAGGAACTTCCATGAAGAATTGAGTAATAGCGCGATACCTTAATGTAGAAATATTTTGTTTTTCTGTACCTATATCTTACGTCAAGAATACTTTAGAAGATAAATATATCCTAAAGTATCATGTCTTGTTTTTGCTTTCAAATTTGTTGCTTTTTGTATTATGGCCATGTTTGTTGGTTAGAATTATCGGTTTCTGAAAGGCAATCACCCTCTCTGTAAGCTATTTTTCAGTGAGAAACATGGGCCTAGAAAAAGAAGTAGAGGCCAAAATCTCCCTAATCGAGGGTCGTTTTTTCCATTCCTCCATAACAAGAATTCTATTCTTGGTACCGCATATAGTGTGACTCTGGATTAACGTTGAAATTTGACCGCGAAGTTTTTATGATTCTATTCTTTTCCCTATCTCTTTTTTTTCCTTTTCTATCTCTTTTCTTATTTCCTTTTCTGTCTTCCTTTGAGAATGTTTGTTTTAAGGGCTCCTAGCTTATCTGCTAATTTCATTAAAACGTATAACTGACGAATCTATAGATTTAGTTGTATAAGAATTAGTATGCGTTATAATAGATAGACGGTCTTGCAGGAAATTCTCAATAATTCGTTATACTGCAAACTATCCAGAAAATTTTCCCTTTTTGTGGAGTCGAGGTTTTACAGTTTGTCTTCGAAAAAGTAAGTCTATAGTAAATATGTCTGCTCAGAGCATAGTAAAAATCAATGCATCATGTGTTTGCTTAGAATACACCGTGCAGAATTGATATTTTTATGAGCTTATTTCTAAATATTAAATAAATCGTTTTCATAGATTGTTGATGTCTATGAAAATATGTCTTCTCAGAATAAGGGATCTCCAAATCCAAAACCATAGAAGGGATGTTTTAAATGTTCTCATGGGTGCGTGGTGGTAGTGGACCTTAGAGCTCAAATTCTTGCATCATTATCTGTTTTTAATAATTTTTACATACATATGCCAGTTTTTTTTGAAGTTTTAAGAATGTACTGCTAGTGGTTTTTATTTGCTTTAAGTTTTCACCCTGTGAAAACACTGTTTTCGTTTTCCAAGCAGCAGTTTGATTCTCTTTTCTTTCTTTTAAGGCGAATCAGCTCTTCTTCATGCCTGCCGCTCTGGTAATGTTGCTGATGTCAAGCGGTACGTAAAATTGACTCGTCTTTAATTGTTCATTTTAATACTTGATCATTATTTCCGCGGACAATGAAATAAAGCCTCAAATCCTTGCCGAAGGTCCTCAAAAACTTAATTTTATGGCCAGAAAAATATGAAAAGCCCCAAGACAATCGCTTGGGCAAATTTCTGCCCAATGTTTGTGCCCCAAAAAACCCTGTGATTTTTCTTCACTACCTATATTTTCCGTTAATTCACCAGTCTAATCTTGTTTGACAGACTCAAAATAGGTTTCCCCTCACACATCTGATGAAGGTCGTTTTCACAAGTATAAAGAATGCAAAAGAAAGTATTTTCTGCTGGTAGTACTGGCAAAATTAGAAACAAAATATTGACGTAACAAACGTGTATGGATTAAAATCAAATTGAACATAAGATTATTTAATAGTGGTTGAGTAAATCATGTAACTTCGCTTTATTCATTAAACCTTGCAACTAGTTGGAAATTGGAATATTTTGGTTAAGTAACTATTTGACTTCTTTATTAAGCCCAATAGCAACTATACACATCAGTCTTAATTGAAACAGAATTGCCGAATATTTTAAGCTGTCTAAAGCCAGATCGAATAAGAAGTTATTATGATCGTTATTACCAGATCGAATTACTACCAGTTATTATTACCAGAATTATTACTGGTTACTACCAGATCGAATGATAAGAATTATGTTTAGACTACAAAAGAGAAACACTAATTCCTGTCTAGCCCCTATTTTCATGTCTATTTTTCTATGCATTTATCGCTCAGAGGAGGGCAGGCGGAGTATTAAAGTTCATTTTAGGGTGATGGAATTCCCCCCTCTACATAGAGTGCTGACCGAAAGCCAATATTGTCAGTCAGGTATGAAAAGGTTGTGTCTCCATAATTGTAAATTTTCAGGAGAGCAAAAAAACTTCACAACTTTTTTATTTCCCCTCCGATAACCGTTAAACAAAAACGAATTGATATGTAAAAAAAAATTCTGTTAATGCTGAGCCAATCAAAAGCAAAAATTCAATCTGAACAGTTGGCAAGGGAGATACGACCTTATGAATCTAGAAAACAAGGAGATATGTCATTTTGAATTATCATAAAATTTTTTTTAAAGTTAATCGTTTCGCTTATGAAGAATCAAAAAAGGAAAAAACAATTGGTACTCACCACATTTACTCGGCTTCTTCACCAGCTATGTGCTCATGGTAAGACCATGATCCAGGAGGCGTAATGTGGCGTAATTTAAGGAGGTGCTTCTTTTTCAGTGGATTCAGCTGCAGTCTGTCATTATATAGGCTTAGAACAGCTTGCGGCTCTCTTCTGACTCTCTGAGTAAGGGAACGCCACTCCTGGTTGAAGTCAAGGATGTATTTGATGTTTCTATTATGATAACATAGGTGTCTTAGGCCCCGTACCTCAGGATCGCTGGCTTTTCTTGCGGGTCTGAGGGTCTGAGGGACTGAATGAAGTCGAGAGTCTTGTAATTCTTGAAAGATTCATGATTATGGACCTTGTAGTTGTACATCTTGACAGGCTCTCTTGATTTGGCTTACAAGCTCGCACAGGAGGTACAGCTCCTCCTTCCGGATTCTTCTTTCCATACAGGCGTGCATGGAGTTGCATTCCATTTGCGTGTCTCCCGCAGTCAATTTCTTATGGATAATAGTAACTTTATATTTGACAATAAGCATGGTCAAGGCGTTAGAGAGGGTGCAGTTCATATTTTGGTAACCACAGTCGTCGGACCACAAGATAAGAACATTCTTTCTATCTGAATTTGTCGTTTTATGAAATCCACAGTAATACTCGTAAACTCGGAGCTAGTTATTTCACCTGAGTTTCATCCCTGATGTAACAATAGCCCTTTTGTGTACCTAGATCATAGAATCTAGAGTTGTCATGTCCAGGTTATTCCGGTTGTACATTATTCCAGCATTGCTCTTCGGAAGCTGTAAAAGAGTTTGTTGGTCTTGCATATAGACAATAGTAACATCGCTAGCTGTAGTCTTGTCTGCTTTTTTTGCATCACGTGCTGTGTTTTCAATGCAAAAATGTTTATTCCATATTTCGTCGGTAAATGTTTCCTTTTTCGTGTGCAACACAAGTATCACAGCAATCCTTCTTGGGTGAAAAAATCGAGATATTTTTCTGCTAAAAGGTGACATCGAATAGCCTCACACTAAGTGGTTTCAACTCTTTTGACGCAACTTTCCTTTTAGAATGCATAAACTTCCGATTTGGATTTAAAGCAGAGTTCAAGATATGGTTTAAAGTATTTGCCCTTTAGTAAGGGCTGGGAAGCTTTGACAAGTTGTCAAGGAATGTCTCAAGGAACTCTTTGTCAGAGCTGCTGAGCTTCTCCTTTCCACGATTCCTTCCCCGAACTATCTGATAAAGATGTGGGGATCTCTGGGTTTCATGTCCTGTCTGTACCTTTTCCCTCCAGTTTTGGACTTGTTTCTCTCCGAGCGAATACATGTTTAGAAAATTGTTCTTATAAACACAGAAAGTTTCTCCAGACTGATCTTTTATACTGTACTCAAAGGTTAGACTTCTTCTTGAACTGTCTTCCTGGGTTCGATCTCGTTCCGCGCTGCTCAAAGCGACAAGGTCGGCCATACAAGGCTTTTTCTGGCCTCCATCCATCGTCCAAAATCTACTATCCATTTTTTGTCTCTCTTCTTTAAATTTGCTGCAATGAAACATCGTTCTCATCAGGGATTTAGTCGAGCCACATATCGGCTTCAGTTTAACTCCTTCACGCTCAGTCTGTTTCCACTTACCATCTGTAAAAAAAATTCACCGCAAAGGCCTTCAATACAGACATATTTCACCTTTAATAGTGTCTCTTATCCTTAGTAAAATAACTGCACAAATAAACTTGACAAAATAATATTTATTCAAGATGGCGCTATTGGCATGTTGACTACGTACTTAATTTTGGTCCATACTTTCAGTTTGAAAAAGGCAAATATTAACATCTAAAAACGTCAGTACTGAATACTTTTTCTGGCCAATTTGCTACTTGAACGAAGGAGCACACAGCTATTAACAAAATGAATGCAGAACACCAATCTTTAAGGATCGAATCACAAGCTTCTGCTAAAAAAAAAAAAGTCTAAATGATGTTGTTTCAAAAGCCGTATTTCTATGCATGGAACACTTTACCAGTCAAAAAGACCTATATATAGATACGACTTTTTCAATCGTGTCCAAACGGCTGATTTAGATGCGTCGTTCTGATTTTGGTCACTAGATGTGTCTTTGAGTTAAGCTAGATTTTTTCTCATGCGACCTGCTTACGTCTTTTTGAACGGAGAATGTGGTGGGCCAACTAACTCGTTTTACCTAAAATGAAGATACGAGCTTTTGATAGCCGACTGACGATATTCTGCCGATCTCGGATTTGTCAATAGATCTGCCGCCGTGTGTGAAAACAAAAGAATTATGTTTCGTGACTGATATGCTGTACCACTTGGTTTCGACTTCAATTCGAAATTTTGCTAACTGCCTGATGATTAGTCACTTAAAATACATATGAAAATATGACTAATTTTTCCCTCTGCAGGTCTGTCCTGTTTTTATCCAATTAAGCTGAGCATTGTTCTCAAATGAAAAGGGAAAGTAACTTTGTTAAAAACAACTTGTGTCTATCCACTGGATATTCCTACTCCGGTGTTCAAAGTTTTCATTGATATGCTGTCTGACCCCCTTGTATGCATTTCTTATTTGATAACTAATTCAGGCGCTTACCCTTAATTATGGAAGAAAGCCTTGGTCAAACTGATAAAAAGAAGGTTCACCGCGAAGGCTCTAAAAGCTTTAGAGCTATTGCTCTGATGGTCTTTCATTTTCCATCACTAGCAGTGAAATTTTTTTGTCATTTTCTATATCTTTACCTTGCTATCTACGTTTTATAGATTTTGATGGTCATTTTTATGCATTTGATCGTTATAATTGGATTGCTTGACTTGATTCTTTTATTTAGTTTGCTTAAAAGAGGTGTGAATCCAAATGTCCGTCATCCTCTTGGTTGGACTCCACTTCACGTAGCAGCGATGAACGGTTATTCTGATATTGTGAGACTTTTAGTTGAGGCCGGTGCGGACGCTGACGCTGGTGATGATTTCAGCAATCCATTCCAAATGGCACGCGAAAGGATGTCTCACTCTGTTCATGGTAATTTGGCCGTGTTTGATTTTACAGCTTTTTCTACTTAGATTTTAATGTGTTGCCAAATATGGGTTTACCTTTTTTTTTTAAGCAAAACAAAAATGAACTAAAATTGACGTTTTGATGGTTTCATCCTCTCTCTAGGCATTTAACCCCCCCCCCCGGCGGTTACCCCCTCCCCCCGGCGGTTACCCCCCCCCCAAATACCCCCCCCCCCCCCTCCCCTCCCCCCCCCGTGGAAAATAAGGCTTTCCAAATTTGAGAATTTTATTTGTGTTTTATTTTTTTAATTTCCGTAGGGGGAAGGAATTTTGGTACTTGTGTATTATGCGCCAGTCACTCAAGTTTACGTTGTGTAAAATTCGAGAACAAACCGGTTTTTGGTTAGTTTTTTTTGTTACTTTAGAAACAAATTTGTGCTATAGATATGCACATTAGGGGGGGGGGGGAAGGGGTAAAGTATAGTGGGTCTGCATGCAAAGTGGGTTTGGTACAATTATTCTGTTTATTAGATAGATAGATAAATAAATGTATTTTAAAGCCAAATAGACGGCCAGGAACACAGTAAAATAACATAAATGAATTTAGTGAATGGGGGAGGGGTGGGGTGTTTAACCCCCGGAAAATACCCCAACTCGAACCCCCCCATGAAAAATACCCCTCATGGAAAGTAACCCCCGCAGAAAATACCCCCTCCTTAGAAAATACCCTCCCCCCCTGTGGAAAATAATGTTTCTAAATTTGAAACTTACTTGAGTTTTTTTTTTAATTTCGTTGAAAAGTGCTAAGGAACGGGAAAAAGAGGAATTTACACAACAGAAATATCTTAAAAACGTAGAAAAAAGAAACACAAATCCATGTGTGTTGAAAAGACTTGCATATGGACTTCTGCAATTTTTGGCTGTAGCGGGTGCCAAATTAAAAAAAAAAAAAAAAACAGTATAAAGTAAATGTAATGTTTCATTTAAGAGTTTTTTCCTAGTGTTAAATGTTTTTTTTTTTTTTCAATGACCGTTTTTCCAAGTATTAAGTACTATTATTAGGTTAATGTAGTGTTTCATTTAAGTGTTTTATGATGATCGCTGATAAAAGTTTATGTTATTTGTGCCTTTCATTTATGTTCGTTTACTGTGTTCATGGCCGTATATTTGGCTTTAAAATACACTTATTTATCTATCTAATATGCAGAATAATTGTACCAAACACATTTTGCATGCAGACCCGCTATACTTTACCCCCTCCCCCCAATGTGCAAATATATAGCCCAAATTTATTTCTAAAGTGACGGAGAAACTAACGAAAAAACCGGTGTGTTTTCGAATTTTACACTGCGCAAACTTGAGTGAGTGGCGCATAATACACAAGTACCAAAATTCTTTCCCCCTACGGAAATTAAAAAAATAAAACTCAAATAAAGTTCTCAAATGTGGAAAGCCTTATTTTCCACGGGGGGGGGGTATTTTCCGGCTATGATTTTCTGCGGGGGGTACTTTCCGGGGGAGGGGGGTAAAGGCCAGCCACCCTCTTTTTTCCCTCTATTTCTCTCTCTCTCTCTCTCTCGTCTTTTTTAAAGTTATGTTAAGTTAGTTTCTTGTTCCCCTTGAAGCTTAATGCTCCCATTTAAACTCAAATGTTTATAAAAATTAAATACCGACTCTTATACAAAAAAGGGGAAGAAACGGATGCAATATTGACTTGTGACCATTATAAACTTGAAATAAGATTATGCTATTATCTATTGGTTATCTGTGGGTGATATTTCTACATTTGGCTCGATCCAAGCTGGGGTAATTTCGTTTCTGATGCTTGTTTAGTAAGCAAAACAGAATGAATTCTCTCGAATTACAACTAGCTGTTGCTGTGTTCCCATGTGTTGCTTTCATTTGGTATTTTCTTTCGTTAGAGTTGACTTTATAAATGGAAGCTTCCATGTAAGATGGGTAGTGATGGTGATGATGATTTATTTCAACCCTTTGTGCAAAAACGAATGGACTTAGAGGTGTATAGAGAACAAAAATGAAATAGAAATGAAGCCACTAACGAAAAACGCTCGAGGGAAAACTAACAAATCCGAGAACAAATCTTAAGTGCTTAAACTGCACAGTTAAGTGTAGAGTCAACATTAGTTTATCTACGCTTATATCAGTTACTAGACTATATTGGAAACTGGAGAAAATAGCTACAAAAATGAAAGGATAAAGATTGAATTATCTTACGCTCGGACATTGTAGAAAATCTCCATAGAGGGATCAAAAACAAGACGCGTGTAGTAAAAGAAAAAGCAAAAAACCTATATCACTGAGGTGAGAAATGGAATAAGCAAGTGTGGAGGCTGCATATATCAAAAGTTCAAGTTAAATATGATCCCTTCGACACCCCTGAAAAGTGTTAGTAAGTTAGCGTAGTATTTCTACAATGGGCATCGGTTTTGACAAATGGACTAGATTTCTGTTTCACTGCTTGTTTTTTAGCTTTGAAAATTTTATTTTCGTCAGGCACAATTTTGTTCGCTTGTACAAGCATACATACTCGTAAGAACAGAGTATGTACGTACTACCAAGCAGACATTTGACTTGTTAGGCTTTAGAATAGAGTAGAATTAATTGACGCTTAAAGCCTATAGGCCATGGCACAATATACAAAACAAAGACAAATTACACAGAAATTACAAAAATCCCAACAAAATCCTACAGAAAACCTAGCTCTATGATCCATCGCGAGACAGAAAAATCGTGTCCAACTTCTGACACCCCTAAAACATTCATCCACAAACACTCCCTGACGAATTCAGACGATTCGAACTGGATTTATTAGGTGTTTCAGAAACTCATATCCTAGGTGTAGGAAGTATGAAATTAAGTGATATAGAATTTGTTTACTCAGGCAGGAAGGATGGGGTACATAGACAGGGAGTAGGGCTCATGATGAATAAGGAAGCTGCTAAGTCTTGTTTAGACTGGGAAGGTATTAATATTAGAATACTAATTGCTCATTTTATGACTAAAAAGTTCAGGGTATCAGTTATAGTAGTATACGCCCCCGTAGAACCGACTGACGGAGATACTAGTGACTCAGATGAACTTTACTTACAGTTACAGGAGCAAATAGACAGGGTCCCAGGTAGAAATATGATGTTATTACTGGGAGATTTTAATGCCCAGGTTGGTAGAAATAGGGATAGATGGTATCCTAGCCTTGGTAATTTTGGTGTAGAAAAAGAAAACAGTAATGGATACAGATTTTTGCATTTTTGTAGGTATAACAATCTAGTTATAACCAATACGATGTTTGGTCCTAAAATGGCTCATAAGTTAACATGGTATTCACGTGATGGTAAGACAGCAAACCTTATTGATTATGTTATAGTAAACCGAAGACTGGTAGGATCAATACAAGAAACTAGGGTATATAGGAGTGCCGTTGTTGATGTTAAAAGTAAAGATCACCATCTAGTAGTGTCAAGGGTTAATTTAAAGCTGAAATATCGGAAGGGTAACTACCTCCCGGGAAGTTATGATGTTAGTAGACTTCAGGATCAGAATTTGAGAGAAACTTTCCAGGAACAGTTGAATACTAAACTGAAGAGTTTAAAATTTGATAATGTGGAAGATGGTTGGAATCATTTTATAAAAATAATTTGTGAAGTTGGTGAAGGTATATTAGGGAAGAAAGCTAGAACTGCAGCTAAGAATATTAGCGAAAAAGCTTTATGTTTTATAGAAAGGAGAAAGGACTTGTACAAGAATTATCTGAGTGATAGATCATATGAAAACAAAAGGAATGTAAAGAAAGTGGAGAAGGCATTAAAATATGAACTAAGGAGATGTGAAGTGGAGGCCATGGATAAAATTGCCGAGGATCTGGAAGATGCAGCTAGACGGCATAAAAGTAAAATATTGTACTGGAATGTTAACAAATTGAGAGGGAGTGGTCAATCCGGACTTGGCCCAGTTAAAGATAGGAATGGGGCCGCAATTAGCGACAAGGAAAAAACTAAAGAGAGATGGGCCGAACATTTTGAGAATTTGCTTAACCGAGATGGAGTTGCAGGAAAAGATATAGAGGAAAATGAAAAAGTTCGTGATACCTTGGATGTGAAAGAAGATTTGTTTTGTGAGGAAGAATTAGCAACGGTACTAAAAGGATTAAAAAATAATAAGGCTCCAGGTGCTGATAGGGTGGTAAATGAGTTTCTTAAATATGGTGGCTCTGAGGTTAGAAATAAGTTACTGAAGATTATGAATATGATTTTTGAAAAAGGAGAAGTACCTAACGATTTTAAGAAAACCTTAATTAAGCCACTCTATAAGAAAGGTGATAAAAGTGAGTGTGGTAATTATCGAGGCATTAGTCTGGTCTCGGTAGGTAGTAAATTACTTAGTAATATGATACTTTTTAGACTGAGAGATGCCGTAGACAAAGTTTTAAGAGAAGAACAGTGCGGTTTTAGAAAAGGTAGAGGATGTGTTGACCAAATTTTCACTCTTAGGCTAATAATTGTGAAGGGCCTGCGTTTTCAAACACCTTTGGTCCTCAGTTTCATAGATTATGAGCAAGCGTTCGATTCTGTTTATAGAAGAGCTTTGGTAAATGTTTTATCCTTGTATGGTATACCAGACAAATGCATTAAAGTGATTAGTGCTATGTACGAGAATAACACCGCTGCGGTTAAGGTAGGAAATGAGGTTAGCGGCTGGTTTTGTATTAAATCAGGAGTTAAGCAGGGTTGTGTTTTGTATCCCCTTTTATATGGATTATTTTGATGGACTTTGTTTTAAGGAGCACAGGAAAGGCAATGGGAGACCACGGAATCAAATGGGGAGGAAAAAGTCTCCTGGACTTGGATTATGCTGATGATTTAAGCATCCTAGATGAAAGTGTGAGCAAAATGAATGAAGTTTTAGAGGTTTTGCGAGTTCAGGGTGCTAGAATTGGTTTGAAAATTAATGTTAGGAAGACTAAGTCACTAAGGCTAGGAATATGTGAAGATGAAAAGGTGACGTTGGATAATGAAAAGATTGAACAGGTGGGCAGCTTCACTTACCTTGGTAGTATTATTAGTAAAGATGGTAGGAGCAGTGAAGATGTTAAAAGTAGAATAGCCAAGGCTCAGGGTTTTTTTTCACAGTTAAAAAAAGTTTCGAAGAATAGGAAGATAAGTCTGCAAACCAAGATTAGGATATTAGAAGCTATAGTGAGGACAGTGGTCAAATATGGCTCTGAAGCATGGACGCTCCGAAAAGCGGCTGAAGATTTGCTAAATGTTTTCCAGAGAAATGGCTTAAGGATTGTTCTGGGTACCTGGCTGACTGACCGTATTTCAAACAATAGGCTATACGAAAAAAAGGGTTCAATACCGCTCTCTAGGGCTATAATGAAAGACAGGTTGAGGTGGCCAGGGCACGTTGTGAGGATGAAGGATGACAGATTGCCTAAGATTGTTCTTTTCGGCCAACCGTCTAGAACTAAACGGAAAGCAGGTCGTCCTCGTCTGGGGTGGAAGGACGTCATAAAGAAAGATTTAAAGGAAATGGGAACTTCATGGGCGGGTGTAAAAAGGGAGGCTTTGAATAGATTGGGGTGGAGGAGGAGCGTGCGTAGCTGTGTTGGCCTCAGGCGGCTTGGTGCTGCGATGAGTTGTTAGTAGTAGTAATTGCACTGTTTCTGGCCTATCTTCCTTTGCATACCCCCAAACCTTAGATCCGTAGTGCATAACACCTAAAAATCTTATCCCTGAAAACCTCTGTAACTACTTCTTTTAATATCCCTAAGGTGACTTCTTAATACCATACTACAGCATACCTTACTTTTTTTCATTCCTAGTTGCTGTATGGCTACTAATTAAATTTTCTTTCAACTTAAACTTACTTAGTATCGGAAATAAAAATTTGCTGAGGTATGAAATGAAAAAAGTAAGAGCGGAGGTCGAACATGTCAGAAATACCCGTTGAATATGACGCTTTGACGCATATGAAGCCCGTCAACAAGTAATCCAACTGTTTCCTCTACGGGCATCAGTTGTGACAAAAGTATTTTTTTGTTCAAAACTTGTTTTTGACCTTTGAGAATGTCTTTTCGTCATACAGAAATTCATACAGATGTTCATACTCGTAAGAGCAGAGTATGTACGTATTACCAAGCAGACATTTGACTTGTTAGTTTTGGTGTATAGAATAAAAAAAAAGAACAGAAGGGGAACTAACATTGAAAAACCGAAGCAAAGGCAAAAAAAAGAATATATTCTGCTGAGGTATAAAATGGAAAAAGTAAGAGTGGAGGCTGAATATGTCGGTAGTTCAAGTTCAATATTTAGCTTTTGCCATATGTGATGCGTGTCAATAAGATGACGTTCCATTTTTGTTACGGGCACCAATTTTGACGAAAGGATTGTACTTTTTTCCACAGCTTCTTTCTTGAGGTTTGAGAACATATTTTCGTCAGACAGGAATTAATTTGCTTGAACAGGTGTACATACTCGTAAGAGCAGAGTATGTACGTATTACCAAGCAGACATTTGACTTGTTAGGTTGGGTACATAGATTTAAAAAACCACAGAACGGTAACTAATATTGAAAATGAAAACAAAGGCAAAGAAAAATAATTTTTGCTGCTAAGGTATGAAAAGGAAAAAGTAAGAGCGGGCGCTGAATATATGGATAGTTCACGTTCAATATGTTGCTTTTGCCATATATGAAGCGTATCAATAAGATGGCGTTCCATTTCAGTTACGGGCACCAATTTTGACGAAAGGATTTCAGTTTCTTCCACAGCTTCTTTCTTGAGCTTTGAGAATAAATTTTCGTCAGACAGGAATTTATTTGCTTCAACAGGTGTACGTACTCGTAAGAGCAGAGTAAGTGCGTATTACCAAGTAGACATTTGACTTGTTAGGTTGGGTATATACCGTAAAAAAAAATTCAGAACGGTAACTTATATTGGAAATCAAAGCAAAGGCAAAGGAAAAGAATATGTACTGTTAAGATATGAAATGGAGAAAATAAGGGTAGAGGCGGAATATGTCGATAGATCAAGTTCAATATGTTGCTTTTGTCATATGTGAAGCGTGTCAATAAGATAGCGTACCATTCCTGTTACGGGCACCAATTTTGACGAAAGGATTGTACTTTTTTCCACAGCTTCTTTCTTGAGCTTTGAGAATATATTTTCGTCAGACAGAAATTTATTTGCTTGAACAGGTGTACATACTCGTAAGAGCAGAGTACGTACGTATTACCAAGCAAACATCTGACTTGTTAGGTTTGGTACATAGAGTTAAAAAAAAATACAGAACGGTAACTAAGATTAAAAATCAAAGCAAAGGCAAAGAAAAAGAATGTTTGATGCTAAGGTACGAAATAGAAAAAGTAAGAGCGGGGGCTGAATATGTCGATAGTTCAAGTTCAATATGTTGCTTTTGCCATAGGTGAAGCGTGTCAATAAGATAGCGTTCAATTTCTGTTATGGGCACCAATTTTGACGAAAGGATTGTACTTTTTTCCACAGCTTCTTTCTTGAGCTTTGAGAATATATTTTCGTCAGACAGGAATTTATTTGCTTGAACAGGTGTACATACTCGTAAGAGCAGAGTACGTACGTATTACCAAGCAAACATCTGACTTGTTAGGTTTGGTACATAGAGTTAAAGAAAAATACAGAACGGTAACTAAGATTAAAAATCAAAGCAAAGGCAAAGAAAAAGAATGTTTGATGCTAAGGTACGAAATGGAAAAAGTAAGAGCGGGGGCTGAATATGTCGATAGTTCAAGTTCAATATGTTGCTTTTGCCATAGGTGAAGCGTGTCAATAAGATAGCGTTCAATTTCTGTTATGGGCACCAATTTGGACGAAAGGATTGTACTTTTTTCCACAGCTTCTTTCTTGAGCTTTGAGAATATATTTTCGTCTGACAGGAATTTATTTGCTTGAACAGGTGTACATACTCGTAAGAGCAGAGTATGTACGTATTACCAAGCAGACATTTGACTTGTTAGGTTTGGTACATAGAGTTAAAAAAAATACAGAACGGTAACTAAAATTACAAATCACAGCAAAAGCAGAGAAAGAGAATGTTTGCTGCTAAGGTATGAAATGGAAAAAGTAAGAGCGGGGGCTGAATATGTCGATAGTTCAAGTTCAATATCTTGCGTTTGCCATATGTGAAACGTGTCAGTAAGATAGCGTTCCATTTCTGTTACGGGAACCAATTTTGACGAAAGGATTGTACTTTTTTCCACAGCTTCTTTCTTGAGCTTTGAGAATATATTTTCGTCAGACAGGAATTTATTTGCTTGAACAGGTGTACATACTCGTAAGAGCAGAGTACGTACGTATTACCAAGCAAACATCTGACTTGTTAGGTTTGGTACATAAAGTTAAAGAAAAATACAGAACGGTAACTAAGATTAAAAATCAAAGCAAAGGCAAAGAAAAAGAATGTTTGATGCTAAGGTACGAAATGGAAAAAGTAAGAGCGGGGGCTGAATATGTCGATAGTTCAAGTTCAATATCTTGCGTTTGCCATATGTGAAGCGTGTCAATAAGATAGCGTTCAATTTCTGTTATGGGCACCAATTTTGACGAAAGGATTGTACTTTTTTCCACAGCTTCTTTCTTGAGCTTTGAGAATATATTTTCGTCAGACAGGAATTTATTTGCTTGAACAGGTGTACATACTCGTAAGAGCAGAGTATGTACGTATTACCAAGCAGACATTTGACTTGTTAGGTTTGGTACATAGAGTTAAAAAAAAATACAGAACGGTAACTAAAATTACAAATCACAGCAAAAGCAGAGAAAGAGAATGTTTGCTGCTAAGGTATGAAATGGAAAAAGTAAGAGCCGGGGCTGAATATGTCGATAGTTCAAGTTCAATATCTTGCGTTTGCCATATGTGAAACGTGTCAGTAAGATAGCGATTCCATTTCTGTTACGAGAACCAATTTTGACGAAAGGATTTTACTTTTTTCCACAGCTTCTTTCTTGAGCTTTGAGAATAAATTTTCGTCAGACAGGAATTTATTTGTTTGAATAGGTGTACATACTCGTAAGAGCAGAGTATGTACGTATTACCAAGCAGACGTTTGACTTGTTAGGTTTGGTACATAAAGTTAAAAAAGAAACAGAACGGTAACTAAAATTGAAAATCAAAGCAAAGGTAGAGAAAGAGAGTGTTTGCTGCTAAGGTATGAAATGGAAAAAGTAAGAGCGGGGGATAAATATGGCTATAGTTCAAGTTCAATATGTTGCTTTTGCCACTTATGAAGCATGTCATTAAGATAGCGTACCATTTCTTTTGCGGGCACCAATTTTGACGAAAGGATTGTACTTTTTTCAATAGCTTCTTTCTTCAGCTTTGAGAATATATTTTCGTCATACAGGAATTTATTTGCTTGAACAGGTGTACATACTCTTAAGAGCAGAGTACGTACGTATTACCAAGCAGACATTTGACTTGTTAGGTTTGGTACATAGAGTTAAAAAAAATACAGAACGGTAACTAAAATTAAAAATCAAAGCAAAGGTAGAGAAAGAGAATGTTTGCTGCTAAGGTATGAAATGGAAAAAGTAAGAGCGGGGGATAAATATGGCTATAGTTCAAGTTCAATATGTTGCTTTTGCCACTTATGAAGCATGTCATTAAGATAGCGTACCATTTCTTTTGCGGGCACCAATTTTGACGAAAGGATTGTACTTTTTTCAATAGCTTCTTTCTTGAGCTTTGAGAATATATTTTCGTCAGACAGGAATTTATTTGTATGAATAGGTGTACATACTCGTAAGAGCAGAGTATTATGTATTACCAAGCAGACATTTGACTTGTTATTTTTGGTGTATAGAGAAAAACCAAAAACAACAGAAGGGGAACTAGCATTGAAAAATCGAAGCAAAGGCAAAGAAAAAGAATGTTTGCTGTTAAGGTATGAAATGGAAAAAGTAAGAGCCGGGGCTGAATATTTCGATAGTTCAAGTTCAATATGTTGCTTTTGCCATATGTGAAGCGTTTCAATAAGATGGCGTTCCATTTAAGTTACGGGCACTAGTTTTGACGAAATTATTATACTTTTCCACAGCTTCTTTCTTAAGCTTTGAGAAAAAATTTTCGTCAGACAGGAATTTATTTGCTTGAACAGGTGTACATACTCGTAAGAGCACAGTACGTACGTATTACCAAGCAGACATTTGACTTGTTAGGTTTGGTACATAGAGTTAAAAAAAATACAGAACGGTAACTAAAATTAAAAATCAAAGCAAAGGTAGAGAAAGAGAATGTTTGCTGCTAAGGTATGAAATGGAAAAAGTAAGAGCGGGGGATAAATATGGCGATAGTTCAAGTTCAATATGTTTTTTTTTGCCACATATGAAGCATGTCATTAAGATAGCGTACCATTTCTTTTGCGGGCACCAATTTTGACGAAAGGATTGTACTTTTTTCAATAGCTTCTTTCTTGAGCTTTGAGAATATATTTTCGTCAGACAGGAATTTATTTGTTTGAATAGGTGTACATACTCGTAAGAGCAGAGTATGTATGTATTACCAAGCAGATATTTGACTTGTTAGTTTTGGTGTATAGAGTAAAACCAAAAACAACAGAAGGGGAACTAGCATTGAAAAATCGAAGCAAAGGCAAAGAAAAAGAATGTTTGCTGTTAAGGTATGAAATGGAAAAAGTAAGAGTGGGGGCTGAATATGTCGATAGTTCAAGTTCAATATGTTGCTTTTGCCATATGTGAAGCGTTTCAATAAGATGGCGTTCCATTTCAGTTACGGGCACTAGTTTTGACGAAATTATTATACTTTTTTCCACAGCTTCTTTCTTAAGCTTTGAGAAAAAATTTTCGTCAGACAGGAATTTATTTGCTTGAACAGCTGTACATAGTCGTAAGATCAGAGTATGTTCGTATTACCAAGTAGACATTTGACTTGTTAGGTTGGGTATATAGAGTTAAAAAAAAACAGAACGGTAACGAATATTGAATATCATAGCAAAGGCAAAGAAAAAGAATTGTTGTTGCTAAGGTATGAAATGGAAAAAGTAAGAGTGGGGGCTGAATATGTCGATAGTTCAAGTTCAATATGTTGCTTTTGCCATATGTGAAGCGTTTCAATAAGATGGCGTTCCATTTCAGTTACGGGCACTAGTTTTGACGAAATTATTATACTTTTTTCCACAGCTTCTTTCTTGAGCTTTGAGGATATATTTTCGTCAGACAGGAACTTATTTGCTTGAAAAGGTGTACATGATCGTAAGAGCAGAGTATGTACTATTACCAAGCAGACATTTGACTTGTTACGTTTGGTACATAGAGTTAAAAAAAATACAGAACGGTAACTAATGTTGAAAATCAAAGCAAGGGCAAAGAAAAAGAATTTTTGCTGCTAAGGTATGAAATGGAAAAAGTAAGAGCGGGGGCTGAATATGTCGAAGGTTCAAGTCCAATATGATGCCCTTGGCACATTTGAAGCTGATCAATAAGTTAGCATACTATTTCTGCTACGAGTATCAGTTATGACGAAAGAATAATATTTTGTCAGAACTTGTTTTTTTTTTTTTTACCTCGAGAATGTCATTTGTTCAGACACGAATTCATTTGCTTGAACAGGTGTAACTACTCGTAAGAACAGAGTATGTACGAATTACTAAGCAGAAATTTGACTTGTTAGATTTGGTATATAGAGCAAAGAAAGAACGTTAATTAATTCTGAAAACTCAAAGCAAAGGCCAAAAAAAGATATTGCTGAGCTATGAAATGGAAAAAAATAAGAGCGGATGCCGAAACTGTTGACAATTCATGTTCAATCTAATGCATTTGTCATATGTGAAACTTGTCAATAAGATGGCGTTCCATTTCAGTTACAGGCACCAATTTCGACGAAAGGATTGTACCTTTTTCCACAGCTTCTTTCTTGAGCTTTGAGAATAAATTTTCCTTAGACAGGAATTTATTTGCTTGAACAGCTGTACATAGTCGTAAGAGCAGAGTATGTACGTATTACCAAGCAGACATTTGACTTGTTAGGTTTGGTACATAGAGTTAAAAAAAACAGAACGGTACCTAATATTGAAAATCAAAGCTAAGGCAAAGAAAAAGAATTTTTGCTGCTAAGGTATGAAATGGAAAAAGTTATAGTGGGGGCTGAATATGTTGATAGTTCAAGTTCAATATGTTGCTTTTGCCATATGTGAAGCGTTTCAATAAGATGGCGTTCCATTTCAGTTACAGGCACCAATTTTGACGAAAGGATTGTACCTTTTTCCACAGCTTCTTTCTTGAGCTTTGAGGATATATTTTCGTCAGACAGGAATTTATTTGCTTGAAAAGGTGTACATATTCGTAAGAGCACAGTATATACGTAAAAAGTAAGAGCGGGGGCTGAATATGTCGAAGGTTCAAGTCCAATATGATGCCTTTGGCACATGTGAAGCTGATCAATAAGTTAGCATACTATTTTTGCTACGAGTATCAGTTATGACGAAAGAATAATATTTTGTCAGAACTTGTTTTTTTTTTTTTTACCTCGAGAATGTCATTTGTTCAGAAACGAATTCATTTGCTTGAACAGGTGTAACTTCTCGTAAGAACAGAGTATGTACGAATTACTAAGCAGAAATTTGACTTGTTAGATTTGGTATATAGAGTAAAAAAAAGAACGTTAATTAATACTGAAAAATCAAAGCAAAGACCAAAAAATAGATGTTGCTGAGGTATGAAATGGAAAAAATAAGAGCGGAGGCTGAAAATGCTTACAGTTCAAGTTCAATCTAATGCATTTGGCATATGTGAAGTGTGCCAATAAGATAGCGTACTATTTCTGCTACGCGTACCAGATGAAAGGATTAGACTTTTTCACAGCTTGTTTTTTCGAGATCTGAGAAATTTTTATTCTCACTAGACAAGGATTCATTCGCATGCACATACTCGTAAGAAGAGTTAGTTCGTAAATCCAAGCAGAAATTTTAAGCTCTTTTAAAAAAAGGTTAAGTTATGTTGAAAAGAATTCAAAACTGCTCACGGAATAGCGTGGCTGTTCTTTGTAGTGTAACAAAAATAAAAGAGGTTGACAATTTTAGGAGCCTTGTATTACAATTGGTAGTTTTGCGTGGTTTAAGTTCTGCGTATGATTTAATATTCGAAAGTGATTGGAAGGCAACCAACAACCCTTCCACGCCCAACATTTCCCCAAACACATCCAATCAAAATTTTGATATAGCCATTTTCTTCAGCGTAGTTGATTTCCAGATAGAAATTATCTTTTTGAGGAGGACACTCCCCCACAGCCATCAGGGCAAGAGTTGTAAGTTATGTCATTGGGGCGTACAAGGTTTTTTATAGAAAGCTTTGTCGTAGAAACTTCAAAAAGGGTTCATTCGATTGGAAATTCAAAGAGTTAGTGCCCTTTTTAAGGTCGAAAGTGATTGGAGGGCAACTAACCCCCCTCTCACGCCCACCTTTTCCCCAAACACATCCAATCAAAATTTTGAGATAGCCATTTTATTCAACGTAGTTGAAAGTTCTGGAAATTAGGTCTTTGAGGATGACCCCCCCCCCAGCCTTCAGGGCAAGGGTTGTAAGTTATGCCCTGGGGGCATATAATGTTTTTATAGAAAGCGTTGTCGTAGAAACTTCAAAAAGGGCTCATTTGATTGGAAATTGAAATGGCTAGTGCCCTTTTTAATAGTCGAAAGTGATTGGAAGACAACTAACACCCCTTCCACGCCCACCATTTCCCCAAACACATCCAATCAACATTTTGAGATAGCCATTTTGTTCAACGTAGTTGAAAAGTCCGGAAATTATGTTTTTGAGGGTGGCAGCCCTCAGCGCAAGGGTTGTAAGTTATTCCATGGGGGTATATAGGGTGTTATAGAAAGCGTTGTCATAGAACCTTCAAAAGGGCTCACTCGATTGGAAATTGAAAGCGCTAGTGCCCTATTTAATAGTCGAAAGTGATTGGAGGGCAACTAACGCCCCTCTCAAGCCTACCATTCCCCCAAACACCTCCAATCAAAATTTTTAGATAGACATTTTGTTCAACGTAGTTGAAAGTCTGGAAGTTAGGTGTTTGCCAGCGTTGTCGTAGAAACTTCAAAAAGGACTCATTCAATTGGAAATTGAGAGGGCTCGTGCCCTTTGCAATAGCCAAAAGTGATCAGAGGGCGAATGCCCCTTCTCCCATACCCATCATTTCTCTAAACACTTCCGATCAACATTTTGATATAGCAATTTTATTTAATAAAACTTAAGATTAATAAAACTTTTTGCACAAAATAAGTTTTTCCAAAAAAAAGTAAAGAACTCCATTAAACCAAAAATGAACAAAAATAGAATCAAATAATCTACCAAGCATACAACAACCACAAATCAGTATCAATAAATAAATGAAACCCAAGACAAACAGAAATTAAAATAAGTCAAACTCAAAACGAGCAGAAATTAATCTGAGTAGGGTACTAAACCCTATGCTTTCTAAAACATTATTTGTACTTTACTGAAAAAATTCAAATGAATTTACTGAAAAAAATGTGCATTGTCAGTTTAATATACATATGCTGATATTTATTCCTTAAAATCTTAATTAATTTTTGTTATCTTAAAATTATAAGTGAAATCATTTAAAAGAATTTTTTCAGTGAAGTACAAATTATATTCTAGCTTTTAGAAAGCATAGGGTACATAGTCTTTTTCAGGGAGAAAGACTGAGCCTTGCATCCCTGTTATGGCCTGATCCCTAAAATCAAATGCCTCTACAAATCTACTTGATTTTGTCTACTTGTCGTATTTGAAGAGGCATTTGATTTTAGGGATCAGGCCATAATAGGGATGCAAATGTATCAGCACCTCTAGCTTAAAGGTTATCTACCATAATTTAGACAATATGTATATATTAGATTGAAGCCACATTATTTTGCAACAAATTTTTGCAGGTATTCTTATTGAAATCGTCGAAAATAAAAGTTTTCAGGGAAAGGCTTAATGCCCTTATATTCGCTATCTGTAAAATTAGAAAATGTAAATACGGCCTTTCCCTTTTGGCATAATCCTATTATAGAGTGCACATACGCATAATAACACTTACACCGTTTTTACCCATTTCAGTGTCTCTTTAGTTTGATGCTTTAATCATTTCCTTTTCAAATGGGGAAGGGAATCTGATGTGGTATAGCTGTAATTTTATCAGAAACAGCATTTGGAATTTAAATAAATACGCAATAAATTACCCTAGGTTTGACGAAACGATTTTTCTTATTGTTTTTTTTTCTCGTAAGCTTTGAGTAAGTTTTATTCGTCAACGTTACTTCTTTGATTGTTCTGGTGCAAATCTTTGTAAGGTGGAATAAATATGCACTGCCAAACAGACAATTAACTTCATATCATATTGTCTGTATTATCTGTATGATATATCCTATTGACGTGTTATATTGTTACAATATATTATCTATTATTTTCATTGTCTGGTTGACAATTAACTTGTATGTTTGACTGTGAATAGCTATTTACTATATAAACTGCAAAAAAAGAGAAGGTTGAGAAATCTTGACAAATCAACATGGAGTAATGTTGCGCGCTAAAAGAGCCAGAGACAAAGTAATTAAGAGCAGAGAGCGGAAAAAAGAGGTTTTTTTGTTAAGTTGAATTGCATAACATTTGGACCCATCAATAAAGCGTGTAATTTTAGAAATGTTGAGTACGAATCTTAATTTGACAAATGTTACGCTCTTGCCTTTTGAATTACTGTAGCTGATGTCATGACTTTTTGCCTGAAACGTTGAATGCTGTTTCTATCTTGTGAATTGCGTCTTTTGTTCAATAACAGGGTTGCTACTTGGTCGCTACCCCTACACAGTCATTGTGTTTTATTGAGAAGTTATGTTTTTTACAATATTCTACATGAGTTTTGACCTGGCTAAATAGTATTTATTAGACAAAAACATAAATAATCGTGCTTTTAAATTTCCTATAGGAAATATTTAATAGTTTGCTCAAGTCTAAGGCAAGTATGAAAAGTCTTGAAAGTCTTGTATATTCTTTTTTAAATTTATTCTTTTTATGCTCAGGAAATATAACCTTTCTTCCATGTAAAGTGCTTTTTTTATCATTCTTTTAAGACTGTAAACTGTTTCTTTTATTTCTTTTTTATTGCATTGCTCTTTCTTTCCTCTTTTCCAGCTGATTGGCGGCATTTTTTTTTTTTTTTTTTTTTTTTTTTTTTTTTTTTTTTTTTTTTTTTTTTTTTTTTTTTTTTACTAATGTTCGTTTATGCTATAGGATTTGAAAGTCCAACAAGAGATTTTTTTGGTGGTTTCTTTCAAGTATTTGAAGGGATGATCAGCCCCATTGATGGTATGTAAGCTGTTTTATAGCCTTAAAGAATTATTAAATCTATCTGTGCCTACATTCATCAATTAGACACGTTATTTGAAAGAATAAGATATTTCAAAATAATTTTTTTTAATTAAACAGTTTATTTTTACTGAGAAATTATTTAGTTAAAAAATAAGCTCTGAGAACAAGTACTTAATATTTTATATGTACCGAGGAGAATAAAATTGTGTCACCTGGTTTTGTCACAATTTTCGAGTACAATAAAATTCATTACTATAAGGATACGCATTTTGATAGTAAATTGTGTATTATCTGAGTTTAATATTTGAATATTGTTTCTCGTATGACATTGAAGTCACACGACTAGCTGATTGTACCATACATCATTCATATTAAAGACCAAAATATTTAAATGTATCTGTATTTCTTTGTTTCTGTAATTGTGAATAAGTTTCATTAGTTGCATTTTAGTATTGAAATAGTAAAATTGTATCCTTTCGAAAAACTGACAAAAAAGCTTTTTTTTGTGGAAAGTCACAGCGAATTTAAACTTAAAACGAGATTATGTAAAAGGGAAAAATAAATGAACAGAAACTACTAGAAATGAAGCAATAAAACTTAAAGCGAGCAGTTACAGTGAACAATAAAGTCCAATTTCAAACGACCATAAATTAGCACGAGTAAGTGCGTTGTTGCCACCCTTTCAAATCCGCTAAAAAGATAGAATGCCGTTAATGATTTACCTGAAAGCCTTTTCGATTGTTTGAATTGAAACTCTTGTTCACTCAATGGACTTTCTACATGTTTCAAGTAAATTTATTTAAAAGCCAGAGATGCAGCATCTTTTTTTCTAGACTAAGAACCCTGTATAGTATATATAGTGTGCCGTCATTCTCTTGTTACCATAACGTCACAATCCCGGCTTTTCCTTTTTAGTTTTTGTGTTTCATTATGTTAGTATATATAATTTTGGATTTATGTTTCATTTATAAGCTAAGATATGTTTCAACAACAAAAAAAATATAAAAAATAATCAATAGTACAATCTCAAAACTCCACAAAGGCTCCATGGGTTGTAAGGAGGGGGAACATGAAATAAAACTTAACATTAAACTATTAAACATTTAAACTCATAATATGCAAAACATTTACTCATAAAAATGGAGAAAAGAAAAAAAGAGACAAAAGGAAAGAGAGAAAGAGTTTATTAAATATGCTTTATGACAACTGTAATTGATCCCAATATCTGGTACTATAATAATAGATAATTTAAAAAAAAAGGTAACATTTACATATAAAAATGGAGAAAAGAAGAAAAGAGACAAAGAGAAAGAGAGTTAATTAAATATGCTTTATGACAACTGTAATTGATCCCAATATCTAAAATTATAATAATAGATAATTAAAAACAGGTAAGGTAATTTGATAACGTCAACATACAGATAGTTGTAACGAACTGTTTAAAAAGAGTGACTAATGCTAACAGTAACCAAAACTCTAAGAAAAAAAAAACATTCGACAACACTAAATATGTCAAAAAAATACTAATCATATGGAAACCAAAAAACTTTTTGTAAGTCTTTTGAAGGTGCCAAACGAGTGCATTTTCAGTCAGATATTGTTGTTGGTGTATGCGGAATTTGAATGTTCTGAGAAATACAGAGCTGATAATTTGACCGATCAGATACAAAAGATGAAGTAAATTTATAGGACCTGGGAATATCACCGTGGATCTAAAGAAAAGCGGAAGACGCACAGGAAAGAATAAAAAAAAAAAAAAAAAAAAACATTTCGACACCAGGTAACAGTTTAGTTGCTGAACGATTTACATCCTGGATAAGATTTGTAGCTTTAATGTAAGTGTTCGAAAGAGGTTCGAGAAAAGAAGGAAAATTAGACATCCAAATGACGGGACAATAATAAACTTATGAATGAATTAAACTGTGAAATAGGATTTTCAGAATTGGTCCAGGAAAAATATGTTTGAGTTTTCTTAGAATACCAAGGTTATTGTTATAGTTTTCTTGGAATTTCAAGTCAATATGCTGTTTAAAAGATAAATTCTCATCTAGGAAGATCCCTAGAACATGGCCATTCTTTGGTCTACCAATAGAGCCTTTGGGTAGATGAATTTCAGATAGTTAAGGACAAACCTGAGAGAAAAAACTAAGATTCTAGACAGACACATTTTGGGGCAAGAGAGTTAGCATCAAACCAAATTAAAATTCTCATAAACAGGTCCACCAATCTTCTACGAACCTCTTCCTCTGTTCTACCAGAAGCAGCAAGGGTGGTATCGTTGGCAAAAACAACAATAGAATCCGAGGAATTCAAACTATGGTTATGGGCACCGGAGAATGTTGGATGACATAGACGACAACACTATATATGATTTTCCTTTCTAACTGCTAAAATTAGGTCATTTACATATATTAAGAAAAATACTGGCACTAAAACTGACCCTTGAGGGACCCCATGGTCAACATTTGATGGTGAACGGAAAAGAGGATCAACAGAAATTATTCTACCAGACATGTAAGACTTGAACCAAAGAAACGCACTACCTCTGACGCCAAAATGTGAAGGTTGTAGAACGAGAAATACTGTGGGTTAAAGAACCAAAGACTTTACGAACATCCAGAAATAAAGCAGTAGGAATCAAAAGGGAGTCTAGGACAGAGTGAAGATTTTTCAATAAAACTGTACAAGCAGTGCGTTAAAAGCGGTACTATATCTTACAATTTGCGATCCAACCAGTTTTGTGATTTATGGTCCAATCAGTTCGCATTGGCTGTGACTAATGACTGTTAACTGGCTTAAATATCCAACTTTAATGAAAATCCAATCAAACACCAGCTATGAAATGTCTATAATGGTAGAAATTCCATGACTTGCAAAATATTTGAAGATGTTGAAGCTGCAATTTCCGCCTGAAGCTTGTAGCAAGTGAATTAAAAACCCTTGAATACCATCTACTCTGTGTATGAATAAGTACTTTGAAATAAGTACTTACTCTGCCTAGGTTTTTTTCCTCATATAATACAGTATTTGCCTCTCATTTTTTTAATTATTAATTTAATTAATTTTAATTTTAATTTTATTAATTTTAATTAATTTATCAACACATTTGAAATCAACACGCCAAGAAATGCCTTAATATAAGTAGACTGAGGAAATGTGAATCCACTTGTGAAAGTGTAAGGCTTCAGTTATATACTATGTTCTGTTTCAGGACGCTTAGATTTCAAGAATTTTGGCCTTTGATACCCTTCGATTCTAAATCCTTTCAATACCCTCTGTACTGGAGATCCAACGCCCTCTGTGAAATTTAAACTCATTGTGTTTGCCTTCTTGACTTTTACATTGTGATATTAGCCTGAGCTTTATAATCAAGAAGTTAAAAAATCCCTTAATACAATCTATGGAAGGAACTGAACGCCATTTGGCATCCAAGTATTATTCATTCTACGGTTTTTTGATATTCAAATGGCTATTTCATCCTCATATTTAGTGTTCGTGACTTCAAAGATCCATAAAACCTGCTTTATTGGAAATGAAACACCATTTGCGAAATCTTTGTCGATTGTGCTGTGATTTTGGACTCCTGTGCTAAAAAATTGATCTCTGATTTATATTCAGTAAGAATAAACATGCTATAGTAAAAACTGTTAAACATCGAACAGCAGCTGAAACCATACTATGTTGTTTTGTTGTTGTTTTTTTTTGGGGGGGGGAGGGGTACTCATATTGTTATTTTATCTTCTAATTAGGAACTTAGTGACTTCAAAAGCTCTAACTCTGATGAAAATCAAACACTGTTTGGGAAATATAGTCCGTAATTACTGTGTCAGGATTTAGGACTGTTATATTGCAATTATCTTATTGACTGGCCTTTTAAAAGTTTCTAATTTTTTAATAAATATGTTACAAAGTTTTATTCATATTGATTTTTATTTTTCTGACTAACTTTTATTGCTTTTCCTTTATCTAGATTTATGTATTTTTTCCACTTTTGTTTTTTTAATGTATTGTTTTTATAAGAATAAATTTTGGAAATAAGACTTTATCCTAATTGTACTTCTTTTTAACCTTTTCTTAGATTTTGGCTTGCTATTTTTACTTGACCCGTCTCTATCTGTATGTATGTATCCCTCCAACCTATACGTTATACTGCACATCTAATTCTTGGATTACTGTTTGTTAATTTTGCTTAAAGCTGTTTTGTCTTGCAGTGTTAGTGACTCGTGAAGAAGAGTTTTCTGAAAGACTTTCAAATGAAGGCTCGTTTCGTGGATTTACACCTCTGCATTATGGTGTTCTCTCTGGAAATCTCGATACTGTTAGAGCCTTATTAGAAGCTGGAGCCAATCCTAACAAGGTAAGCGTGAGAATGAAAAGAAAAATAACGAAACATTAAGTAAAAAAGCAAAACAAAAAATAGAAGATTTAGTTCAAATTAATATCTACAAAGAATTTCTGAAATTTAAAACCAAGGCTCGTGTCTCAAAATGTGAAAAAGAATGGTCGAATTTTGTGTTCATAAAACTTAAATTATTTTTAATGCTTGCCCCAAGTTTGAAAAAGTATATTTCTAAGGAGCGATATCACTAGAAAGCAGTGTGGGTTGTTTTCAAAGTTGAATAAATACTATATATTTGTTTCGACCATTGTTTGTTTTTTTCCATATTTTAGGTTTTGAATATTTTATATATTTTATTATTTAACATCATTTTACTTTTATTCAAATAAAAGTAAAACTTTTATTCAAAATTAGCTACACTTCGTGTTACTCACTGACCTCTGAAAATGATGTTTTTAGCCTGTAGAATGTGTTAGGGTTTCTGAAGCCACTTTGTGTTAATGTAGGGGGAGGGGATGCATTTTTCAAAATCTAGGAATGGGCCATTTTTTAATGAAAATGCCAAAAAAGGGTATTTTTTATGGAAAATACCAGAAAAGGCATTTTGCAATGAAAATACAAATAAAGGTATTTTCCAAGATCTAAGGGTGGATATAGGGGGAAAGTGCCCCCTGGCCTTCATCAATTGATATCCCTGATCAAACTTTTCTTGTACTCTATTGTATGTGTTTGGTTGGTAATCCTTATAACTTCTAATTTTCACTTTCAACTCTACTAAGTTATTTTTTTTTCTGCCGTATTCGAAACATAATTCTCGTTGTAATTCTCGTTGGAAGCTGGTACGTCCCATCAGCTGCCTTAAACTCTGCTTTTAACTTACACTGAAGTCGGAGGTACTTTTTACTGTTTTCTTGAGAATGTCTTTGATGACACCGTGTATTGAGATTTTCATGTTACGAATACCTTATTTAAACTCAGTCAGATGTAAGAAAATCAGACATGTAGGTTTGAAGTTATTTCGTGGAAAAGCACAAGTTAAAAAAGAAAGAGAAACGTAATATATGGAAAACGTAAGAAATTATAATATAAGGATTTCCAAATTTTGGCAGGAGGCATGGGGCTGTGTTTCCCATTCCTCGTGTATATGTTCCTGATTGAAATACATGTTTTCTTTGCTTCTGTAACTTGTTGCTTTTTTTTTACCAAATGCTAAGTTAGCATCCTTCAAGCCTAATAATTTTTTTCAGGAAAATTTGAGTCTGCATCGGCCTATTGACTACGCAAGTCCAAACCAAAAAGAGTTGCTCGCTGTTCTTGATGAATTTTCTGAAAAATACGAAACTATTCAAAAAGAGAAAGAGATTGAAGAAAGACGAAAATATCCTCTAGAAAAACGATTGAACGATAATCTGGTCGGTCAAAGAGGTGCAATTGCTGCTGTCACTTCAGGTACAGGAAGGATTTTTCAGTACTCCTTATTCAAAATTTTGCAAAAAAAAAATATGGTGGGGTTTGAGGAGGAAGGTGGGATGTCATAATTGGGAAATAGTTGACTATATTTTAGACTACTATATTACAATTATTTCTAAGGGAAGGAGGTCCGTAAGATCAAACGACTCGAGCGTTCTTTTGGACCATCATGAGCTGAGTCAAAGTCTGTTTGAGGCTGAGTCATGAGCTGAGGCTGTTTCTGTAATAGTAAGAAACTTTTGGTATCTATGTTATAATTCTTTTTCTTTGCTGATAGTGTTATTTTACTATGACTAGGAACAGGTTTTTTTTCTTTTTTCTTGTTCCGTGCTTTATCTTTTGGCCGTTGAGGCTTGCACGCGGTTAAGTTATAGTATTACGCTGGTATTACTTGAATATAACACATTGATTTACGGAACACGCTAGGACTGAGCTTTGAAGTCGAAAGGTACTGGTTGGGCTCCATATTCCATTAAAGTATGGGTGCCTTAGGGGTAGATTATCCTTCAAAATCCGGTGAAAATGGCAAATAATATAAGGTGTGTGAAAACAAATAAATAGTGTTACTTGAAAGTTTACCCTTGGATACAAATTTACTCTTTGGATAAATTTGAGTCTAATAATTTTTAGGAGTGTCTTAACCAAGCTTCATGCTTTGTATTGGCATATTGCTGTACATTAACTTTTTAACTGATAATCGAGATCTAGAATTGTGACCAGAACAAAGAAGCTTGAAAACTGATTAATGCCACTGAATTGTTGAATTACGAACTGTGGAACAACAAGATTCGTAAACTCCCAGTCGAATACCCGTGATCAGCCAAAATCCAGAGCCCCATTCTTACTTTTCAACAAGATTGCTGAATCCATGATCTAGATTATGAACTTGCGATCCTGATTGCTAGTGGAATATTATGTTCATAACGTTGATTTTCAGCGGAACGGTATATTCTGGCTGACTTGCTATCTGATTTGTCGGTGCAATTGGCCTTTATTCATATTTGCAGTAGCGGAAGCCAGGACCGTATCCAGGATTTTGTTCAGGGGGGGTTTTACTAATTTTTGACTTTTTTTGGGGGGGGGTTTACTAATTTTTGACTCAATTTTCGACTAATTTTACTGATTTTTACCTAGGTTTTACTAATTTTCGACTTATTTTCGAGTCGGTCAAAAATTTCGGGGGGGGGGGGTCAAACCGGGTAACCCCCCCCCCCCCCCTGGATACGGCCTTGGCGGAAGCATATTCATACAAATATGCAAGTATCCTTTTCGATTGAATGCTTTAAATTGCTAATAGGCGACTAGTGCAAAAGTTTGCTGACCAGTCTAACTTGTTTGATGGTTTTGACCAATCATTTGTATGTTTTTGTTGTTTATTTATCTTATAAGTTGACGTGCCATCTACTAGCACCTAAAACGTGGCCTTGGCTTTAAATAATGATAGTTTAACTAGAATCTACTATAATATAGGACAAATATATAATTATAAAGTGCAAACAGTATTGCCATGTAGTTATTAAGTTTTCTGAAGTAGATTGACTAAAGTTTTTCGACATTTTAAAAAGAAGTTACTTATTGTTCTAATTAATTGACCATTCTGTTTCAGGAGCTGTTTTTAAAGAATTAGAAAAAAAATTAAACTTTAGCGTAAAGAGCGAGGTGTCGAATGGGGGGCAATCCCTCTTGTATACGTAATAATTTCTGTTCGTTTTAAGTTTTAATATTGCTCCTTACTTTCAGTTGAAAAAACTTGGTTTTTCTTATTTAATATCTGATCGTTTTTCAAATAACGCCAGGAAATCTGGCTCCACCTCCACGGAAAAATCCACCTGCCACGAAAATATCCTCAGGGCAATTCAATCCTGGTGAAAATTTAACCCGGTCAATCAATCTTAACAGCTCCACGCATAAAAGTGATTCAGTAAAGAGAAAGCAAGACATATAAAGACATTTCGTATAGGAGTTCTGGCAAATTCCCTCAGTATACATTTTCCCCTGAAAATTTCACCCCCTGAATAATTCCCTCTCCATTGAAAATTCTCCTCGTGCAAAGTCCCCCCCCCAGCAAAAAATTGGTCCACCCTTCCTCAACCGAAATATGTGTGCATACTTTCCAGAATACTAATACTATACGTAAACAATGGACAAATTTTATACCTTAGAAGACCTTTCCCCAGGGACTATGGGGGTCATGTTATCTCCAAAAACATAGTTATTAAGCTTTTCAACTATACTGAACAAAATGGCAATCTCAGAATTTTGATCGGACGATTTTGGGAAAAAAGTGGCGTGGGAGGGGCCTAGTTCCCCTCCAATTTTTCGGTCACTTAAAAAGAGCATTAGAACTTTTAATTTCTGTTAGAATGAGCCCTCTCCCGATGTTCAAGGCCCACTGGGTCGAAATGATCATCCGTAAAAAAAAACAAGCATCTGTGATCTTTCTTATGGCAAAAAGGACAAAATTCCACATTTTTACAGATAGGAGCTTGAAACCTCCTCAGTAGTGTTCTCTGATACGCTGAATCTGACCGTATTTCAAACAATAGGCTATACGAAAAATGTGGTTCAATACCGCTCTCTAGGGCTATACTGAAAGAAAGGTTGAGGTGGCTAGGGCACGTTGTGCGGATGAAGGATGACAGATTGCCGAAGATTGTTCTTTTCGGCTAACCATCTAGGGCTAAACGGAAAGCAGGTCGTCCCCGTCTGGGGTGGGAGGACGTCATAAAGAAAGATTTAAAGGAAATGGGAACTTCGTGGGCGGGTGTAAAAAGGCAGGCTTTGAATAGATTGGGGTGGAGGAGGAGCGTGCGTAGCTGTGTTGGCCTCAGGCGGCTTGGTGCTGCGGTGAGTTGTTAGTAGTAGTAGTAGTAGTGGGCAAATTTTCTCAGGCTCCTAACATTTGATGGGTATAACTATACAAAACTTATATATTTAAAATCAGCATAAAAATCCAATTCTTTTGATATATTCATTGGTATCAAAATTCCGTTTTTTAGAGTTTCGGTTACTATTGAGCCGGGTCGCTCCTTACTTGCAGTTCGTTACCACGAACTGTTTTATAGCTAAAATATTAAACAAATCTTTAAGTCTTAATCTTTGAAACTCAATTACGCATCTTGTTGGCCGGCCGCAAACCCCCTAAAAAATTGTGTGTACCCCAAGGGCTACGCGTACCACAGTTTGAGAAAAACTGAAATAAGGTATTAGTAAATAAGCAAGTAGAATAAGGAATCGGCAAGCTGTCAGAATTATTCTTGTAGGAAGAGGGACAAGGTTACAGAAACAATATTTGTTATGCTGGTTTCAAAAGAATTTTTCTTTTTCTTTTTTTCAACATATTGTGTAAATTGAAGTACATAGTATCTTTCACATTGGCACGACTCAAAATATACATCAAGTGTTTTTTTATTCATTTGTTGACATCGAATTTCGATGCAATAGCCATATGTAACGCAATTTATCCAACATCTGTTAGAAAATTACAAAATATCCTGGATTTTGGAAGACTTTGCTATAGAATAAGGTTTTTTTGTTGCAGCGATTCGTAGAAAAGAAAGTGGTTGGCAGGACGAAGATCATCCTTTAGTCTTTCTATTCTTGGGCTCTTCAGGAATTGGTAAAACCGAGCTGGCCAAACAGGTTGCCAAGCATATACACGGGGACAATAGAAAAGGATTTATACGTCTTGATATGTCCGAATATCAGCAACAGCATGAGGTACTATACATTACGCTATTGACATTTTAAACGCCCAACCCCCTATGGAGGGAAATCAGAAGGTTTTGTTATGGAAGAGGGCCATTATCTAAAATTAAGTGGTTTTTTAAAGTCAAATAATAAAAATTGTGTACGACTTACCAGTTTACTAACTAGGGGTGGTTAGTTTAGGATTGTTGTAACACACATGAATTGGTATCAAGATCGCCTTTAGAAGATAAAAATTACATCTTCCGCGTTTGAGTTCATTTGTTTTTATTAGTTTATTTGTGAAATAAATGAATTGTTGCGTGAGGTACCCTAGCTGATATCAAGACATTGTTCCGCGAATAATTTTTTAGTCATTTTGACGTAAATTACTTAGTTTGACATACAGTTGGTATCTTCTTCTTTTCTTTTGTTCTTTTTTGCTCATCCCACAGAAAATGTAAATAGGATAAATATTTTTTAAGACAATTTCTGCTGAGTAATTTTTGCTGTTCCAAATCGCGCAAGAATCATTAGTAGTGTTTTGCCTGGGAACTTTCACTAAATTAAATACTTCAGCTGTGTACACTTTATGGACATTTATGGTATTGGCAGCATTCAGGAACCATGCAGCCTTTTAATTCTAAAGAATTTTTTTTGGTAAATATTTGTCCCAAAGTACAGGATTTAAGGAAAGAATTATTTTTTGATAATGCGGAGACAAGTGAGTGGTTGATTTCAGTAATGGGATCAAACAATTATGGGACAATAAGAATGATTGCAAAATATATAAAATTGGGTATGTCACATAGAGATAGATTTTTGTAAAAGGGGTGGGGTGAGTGTTAAAATTATTGTTGTATGTGTGTAAGTTGTTTTCTTGTTTGTTATTTTTTGTAGTCATGACCCTTGATAGATGTAACATACATCTATCTATGTATGTTAGTTTAGTGGTAATGTGTGCTTTATTATGTTTTTGTTTTGTTTTGTAATTTTGCGTTGTTATTGTTATGTAGGCTACTATACTTTGCTATGAGTGTTATAATCACGTGCTATTATTTTGTGTGATTTTCCATTTTTTTGCCATGGCCCAAAGCGGCTTTTATTGCAATAAATATCTATCTATCTATCTATTATCTATCTATATATCTATTATTATAAATACTTTTTCGATGGATGTTTCTGAAATTAATATTTCTTTAGCTAAGAAAATAAAAGCGAAGCGTCAGGTTTAGGAAAACAAATCAGGATGGATCACAAGATTTTCTCAAGGGGAAGAATCTTGCCTGAAAAGGGCTATTTTATTATTTCGTATGTTTTGAGATTAAAAGACTATAAGGTAAGGTTTGTTTTCAAAAAGTTCTCGAGAAAGCCACATAGCCACGTATATATAGGGGGAGGGGGAGGATTCGACGCATTGGAAATTAAGTAGTATTCTAGTGCTATAGTAGATTATGACCAATTAGATATCGATGTAAGATAGAAAACGAAGTTTGTTGCATTATTATTTAAGAGTTAAATTTACCGTTAAATACTGGTGATAAAGAATTCGCTTCTATGATCATGTCCCACCCGTTTTCGGTATCAGAAAGTCCCTCTGATACTGAGCAAAAATCAGCCTTATTATCTTCTCTTTTAAATAACCCAAATGTTCTTGCTTACAATACAAAATGGTTTCCTTTATTCAATATTTGAGCTTTTATTAATTTTAGGTATCGAAACTCATTGGTGCTCCACCAGGTTATGTTGGCTATGACGAGGGTGGTCAGTTGACCACCCGACTTAGAGAGTGTCCAAATGCTGTTGTTCTTTTTGATGAAGTCGATAAAGCCCATGCCGAGGTCCTTACCACTCTTTTGCAGCTATTTGACGAGGTATTATTTATCCTTATTTTTCTTTCATCTTTTGTTCTTTATCCTTATTTCTTCTTTTATCTTTTTTTCTTTATCCTTATTTTTTCTTTTATCTTTTTTCTTTATCCTTATTTTTTCTTTTTTTTTCGTTATCCTTATTTCTTCTTTTATCTTTTTTCTTTATCCTTATTTCTTCTTTTATCTTTTTTTCTTTATCCTTATTTTTTCTTTTATCTTTTTTTTATCCTTAATTTTTCTTTATTCATTTTTTTTATCCTTATTTCTTCTTTTATCTTTTTTTCTTAATCCTTATTTTTCTTTTAATTTTTGTTTCTTTATCCTTATTTTTTTTTGCAAATATTTAACTTTGAGTATGATATAAGAGTATGATAAATATTTAAGGCGAGGAGCTACATGCAAGAAGTAGCTGAGTCACAACACCGACAATTAACTTCCGATTTGTCGACATGGAATTGGTTTGTTTGGGTTTGAGCTATTTACATTTTTTTTTCCTTTGCTGCAAAGCTAGAATGTCTGGGGGATTTATTGCTTATGTTGTGCCTATTAAAGCTTAAAGATCAACAAAAGTAACAGATTGTATGACCTCGACATCGAAAGAAAAAGATGATGAAAAGGATACTTTTCATTTGTCTGACTAAAAACATATTTTTTTGCACTATTTTCTTGCATGGCGTCTGGTCTCCAGCATTTTTTACTAATCCCCACTGTTTGATATTTTTGAAACATATGTAGTTTAAGCAAATTTGAACTAAAGCATCAATTTCGCAAATCTTAGCCAAAGTATTTAATTTCAGCACATCGAATTTAGACTTCGTTACTAAAGAGCGACTTGAATTTTGATCCTCCTTTTCCAGAGGAGAATTTCGTAAGTACTGTACTGTAGTAACTCTTAATTGGCGGTGTCTCTTAATCACGTTTAAGGTTATAGTATGTTTAGATATGACCCACGTAGTTTTTTTTTTTTTTTTTTTTTTTATTGTATCTTGTAATAAACACATCTAAACTTAAGATTAATCTAAAAAATTGCTACCATTCCTGTATCAGCTGAAATGGCGACTTTCCCTCTCTTGATCATTTTCTCTTTTTTCTTCAAAATGTGTCTTTGGATTTTTCAATGATAATGAGTTAGAGCTCGTTCTTTACCAAGTTGCGGCGAATGCTGTAAATATTAGGCTATAATTGCCTATTCCTTTTCTTAAACCAAACCTAACATTCGTTATTTTATTCGTATTCTTTACTAGGTTTTAGCTGTTGCTGCAACAATGAATAAGCAAGGTAAAATAGACATTGCTGTAATTGGTGCAACAAGGTAAAATCGATCTGACTCTCCTTTATATATATGACTTAAAACTAAAGAATAACAGGGTAATTATGCTAATGCGTAACTTAAATATTTCAGAGGGTAGGTGCGCTGTATTATATAGAGGGTTGTATTACGCCTGGTTGTTACTGAATTATACCCAATTACTCCAGATGAGAACAATTACCTTTTAGAAATTGTTGTTAGGTTGTAAGTGTTAGGTTATACTTGATCTCATGTCCTAATGGATATCCATAGAAAGTTATGCAAAGACAGAAAAGTAGTTTTATAAATGCACCTGAAGGCACAAGGAAGCCATAGAAGGCACAAAATGTATTGTCTTTTCTTATTTGTGGTGGGTTGAACTCAGCTGGATCGAGAGTCAGGCATCAAAGGCCCATTGCCTCCACTCTTTGGGTGGCCAAGTCTTGCAGAGTCACAACACTTACTCCCTTTCGAAGCCAGGACCTGAGGTTGGCTGAACCTACGTCTCGTAAGACAGGATTGTAAGTTCATTCTGTCATTCACTCCACAAGCATGGCTCTATAGTATACACTTTGGAATCAAATTTGATTCCTCTTGAGTCCATTGCTACGTTGCAGCTACCGCTGCAACCAGCATTATGGAAAACATATATTACACACAGGAAAAACCCTTCGGATATTCTTAGAAGGAACTGATAGACCTATAACACTTCGTTCTGTTATTATTAAATTATTTGAAAAAAATTTACTCACATATTTATTAAAAAAAATGTTATATGAGGGACTATCAGTTGGGCTTTTGAAGTTGTGTAGGGATTCAAAATCCACATGCTAGATTTCTAGAAATATTGGAGTACAATCGTAACCTCAGACAACAACTTTTTTGCATGTGGAGTTGATATTTCAAAAACGTTCGATAGTATGTTGCATAACCACGGTTTCATATCGTTCTTGCGTATAGGAGTGAACCAATTCATAAGCAAGTGCTTAACAGGTTGGTATAGTAATTCGTCTGTGAGAAATTTTTCGGGGGTTTGGGTACCTTTCAGACCAAATTTCTATATATTGTCGAGTTAAACAAGGGTCTGTTCTTATCCCCGTTATATATAAGCACATTTAGAACAGCGATACGGTACATACCCAAATATGTGATAGGTGGCATTGACATTAGCCACTTGCCGTATATGATAATATTTTGTTGTTTTTAGACAACTAGTATTGATGCAGCATGCAGTTACTATATTACAATCATATTTACGGGAGGTAGGATTGGAGACTGAACCTACTGAAACAGAATACTAGTGGCGAATAATAATAATGATTTCCAGCGTCATTCAATTAGGGTGGGATCACAGGAATTATTTAAAAAAGAATCCATTAAACACCTTGGGTTGCCTTTCGGTCTAAAGGATAAAGCAACGTGCGGGTTGGTATCATCGTCTGTATTGGAAAAACTTATGGCCTGCTAGTTAGGTTGAAAGGTCGTTTTGATAAGCAAATACTTTCTAAAATTTATCATTCAATGTTTGCGCCTCCTGTATTTTTCATCGTTCCATTTTCGAAGATTTTAAGTAAAAGTGATAAAAAGCGTATCCGTGTGTACTTTTTCCGGTTTTGTAAATATGTTCTTGGAATCCTACTATGGTTCAGAAACAGGTACTTTATCCGAAAGTATGGAATATTGGATATCGATATTCGATATTCCCCTTAACTGTCTTGTTTGATGGATAAATAGTTTTGTCGCCATAGCCTTGATAAAACTGAGCTATTTATTATGAGTGTTAATGAGCTATTTATTATCGAGCTATTACGAGATATTTAATATCTATTCATGAGCTGTTATGAATATTGTGAGCTATTTATTATCGTTCTTTTCCTCAGAAGTACTATTTTGTAGTTTTCAATTTTCTTTTCGTTTACAACCTATACTCCTCTGTGTAGATTCTTGCATGTATAGAGGACATAAATTAATTATTGTTATTTAAATGGATTCAATTCATTATATTCAAATTGGCCTACACGACCAGTGCAACGTTCAGCAGGGTGCAGTTCCAAGTTTTAAAGCAGTGACTCTAGTGCTCAGTTCTTAATTATAGGTATCAGGCTTTTTATTTTCAGAAAATACTTTGCGATGGCTGGATGCATGAGCAGAAAGAAAAAACGAAAGAAGGAAGAAAACACTACATGGAAGAGCAGAAAGAAAAAACGACTTAAATAATAATAATGCTTAAGTTTTTCGGTTCTAGGGTCGGCTTACTGACGGGAAAGGAGATACAATTGAATGTAAAGACGCACTATTTATAATGACGTCTAATTTGGCCAACGAGGAGATTGCGGATCATGGTGAACATCTACGTCGAGAAGCTTTACTTCAAGCAAGACATCGAAACTCTCAAAAAAAAGGTTTGCTAAACTACCTATCTGGTGTGTGACTGCAAACATATTTGACAATTTTAGGGAAGTCTAGTTAAGTGGCTCTTAAATCAGTTCTGAGAGTCTTTTTCTCAGGTTTTGGCATTTTCTAAGCGTGAGATTTTCGCGTGGCGAGTGGAATTTTATTTTGGGGACATTCGATTGCATAAAGCACGGAAAAAATGTGTTTGGTTCCAAAAGGAAGGTACAAAACAATTACTTTGCCGAGTTTTTGTTATCTGGTCACGCTTTCAAATGCCCATTTTACTTCATGAAATGTAGGTAAGAATAACAATGGTTGTGATAAAATATTTTTAGTACTTCTATTCCACAGAATATTTGCTATTTTTAGCAATTTTACGCTTATTCACTACAATTTATTATTTTACAGCTCAAAGATCAAATTTCGAAAATCTCTGAAAATTTAATTCATTCAGCTCAACTACTTTCTTTAAAGTATCAACGTCAGTTTATTCTGAAGGTGGTTTTACACCTTACCAAATTAAAGCCGTATTATTCAACTGCATATTGTAATTTGATAGACCTTTCTTACACAAGTTCGAAAATATCTCTTATTATAGTATGACCGCTAGCGGGATTTCAGGCTGTCGATAGTGGCTCTTTCTGTTGGCATTTCATTTTTCAGTGGCTTTTTTATTTTTCTTTCCCGTTAACTTTTTTGTTTTTGCTCGATATTTTCATATGAAAGTAAACTGTATGTAGACCTAGGGCTGGTGACCCACCTTCCTCGGCCATTGCATGAACAAAAACTCTAGTCATGTGGTATATCCTTGCTATCATCAGCAAAAATGCTGTTGGTTAAATAATGAAGAGAGAGTTATTTTATAATTAAAGCTAGATGAACTTTTAAGTTTCAAGTCTACAATTTTTGTTTAGTCACATGAATCAACAAAGGGATTAGTGTTTATACCAGAAGCCAATTGCCATCGATTTATGATCAGGTATTTGTAGTTACCTTCAGCCTGAAACGACTCTTTACCGTATCTAGTAGCACCCAGCAGACGAGAGAAGACAACTTTATCTAACTTCTATAACAAAATAAAGTCTCTTGCCCTTAGGCATAAAAAAGTAAAAAAAAAAACGCATGCTCTCTTGTGAACATCCTAAAACCAGTTGAGTGATCTAATTGTAACTCTTCGCTCATGGAGGAAACTGTTATTTGCTCTCACTTTTTCATTTTAGCAACTGTTAATAGTTTTCAGATTAGCTAATGGCGGGTAAGTGTTTCCGACAACGCCGCTTTTGTATAGTAGATAATCAGCAGAGTTTTTTTTTGTCAATTGTGTAATATCTAGAGTTCATGTATGTTTGTTCTCCTTAAGATTGTTAAAATTGATAAGATTTCCATCTGTCTTGTTACAATGTCCTTTCGATATCCGCTAAAAGATATGTACATACTGAAAAAACGAGTATCCAATACAGTGGCCCTTTTAAAAAATATTGCTGTTGACTTATTTATTTTTCTAATATGAAAAGATTTTTGGTTCCCTTGGGGAATTGTTGGAATATCTCTCAATGAGAAACAGAGAAACAAATGAAATAAGAAACATACCATAAAAAGGAAGAAACAAATTTCCAAGATTCTGTTCTCATTTGACTGCTTTATAAAAGAACCGAGTAAAGTTTACTCGTTAATTTTCATTTTTACTTTTGGGACTGAAAAGCCCATGCAACTACACTATCAAGAAAAATGCAAACACAACAGCAAAACTAATTAATTAGAACTTGACATAAATTAGTAAGTGTTGTAATTCTAATCGTACGGAAGAACTGGTTGCTACAAAATTAATTATGATAAATGTATATTTTCCATTTAAGGTCAAGAAAGCCTGGAAGAAGACATTAGTTTATCGAAGGAGTTTCGAGAACATGTCGTTCGCCCGATTTTGAAGCGACACTTTCGACGTGATGAATTCCTTGGAAGAATTAATGAAATTGTCTATTTCTTACCATTCTCAAAATCAGAACTAAGATCATTAGTTAAAAGAGAGCTTGATTTCTGGGCTGAAAAGGTGAGTTATTCTTTCTGAGTTTTATATCACATTCTTATATCTGTTGAGTCTTTGTCTAGGATTTCAACTGATTCCCAGGATGGGAGGGGGGGGTTGAAAAGAGGGTAAATTTTGCTCATAAATGAGAAATTGAAATATTTGGCTCCAGTTTACCGTTGTAGCTCCTCAGTTAATGTAGATTTGATTCTTCAGCATTTTGTTGTTTTCATTAAGTATCAGATCTTTCTTTTTCCCAAAAACTCTTTCTGATTTTATCTTTAAAATAATTTGAATATATGCCTCCACGTCGTTTTTCATCCCCGGAATTGAAATTGCCCGAGGGAAGCTATAGATGTCTGTTCCTTATTCAGTGGAACTCCACACAAACTTTGAATAAAACCTATCGAGCAGTTGATTTGTTTTTCCTGCCTTACCCGGGTTAGGTCATCAACTACTTTCTCACTTTCTCACTATCTACTTTCTCAGTGAGAGTCAAACATTAATTAATTAGTCATTACTGGTTAGTCAAAAACTATTCATTTTTTACATGTTAATTAGGGCAATGACGCTTGAAAGGAGATAGCTGCCAGGGGAAAGGGAATAGACAGTGAAACTTTGCCTTATCGTGTGGTCTTATGTAGGATTCTCATTGCTCAAATGGTCATTGTAGCCATTAGATTTCCGGTCGTTAAGGGAAATTACTCATCCTAAATACTTCCTGTACACTATCAAATCTTCGGACGGTCTTCTTGTTTTCCACTTTCCTTATTCTATAAAGATTATAAAACACTATAGAACGCTATAACGTGTTCTGAAGACTGCTTTGCTCCTGTCTAATTTGCATTTTTGGAAAGTTTTGAAGCGTGGTTAGAATTTATCATCCCCAACCAACGTGATCTAGTAGCCATTTTTGGTTATAATGCAGTTATCTAGGCAACATAGCATTTTTAATATAACTGAGTGTAATTGTATTGCATATGGTGCTTGTATTTTAAGCCCGAGGCTGCTTCTTAAATTCACTTTGGTCATTGCTTACCGTAAGATTTAAAATATAGAAACCTATGAGAGGAAGCTCAAGTTTGTTTCTGAAAGAAAAAGAAGACAAGCACTGACATCTAACATCACCCAGCACAATTATAAAGCTAATTATCTGGAGGTAAAAGAACTACTTTTACTAAAAGGGTACAATTGCTAGGCTTATGCTTTATTTTGTTTCCAGCCCTAAGCTCCGCTTGCTAGCTTAAAGCTGACTAATTTGTAATTACAGCTTATAGTTGAAAAACAATTTGTGTACTATCAATTTTTTTTTGGCTAAGTTTACATAAACCTAAATTTGCCGTTGAAATTAAGGTAAAAATTAAACTTTTTTTTAAAATACGTCTAACTAGTGGATAGTGCTAGTAGTTGTTGATGGGGTGTAGGTGGGTAGTGCTACACTGTCAATAGTACAAGCCATGTTAAGGACTAAATTTTTTCTTATCAGTCTGCCAAAAATTTTGGTCTGTGCATAGCTGCTTCATACAGGGTCACGAAATAAAAACAGGAAATAAAACGGGCACCATCGTTTGATAGCCAAGGCTAAGTAAAAACCTTTGGAATATCTTGTTTGCATTCAAATCATCACCTTGAAATTCGATAACCATAGGACTTTTCATATTCATTCTAGAGCATATGTTCAAGACGACCCGCAATTTAGCTCTCAAATGCCCACTTATAGGATCCAGTTTGCAAAGCACTGAGGGGTAGCTCTGGTCTCTTTCATAATGGTTTCCTCGGGTCTAGCAATGCTCCTCAGATGCACTGTGAGTTATCTCTAAGTTGATTATAGTAATCTCTAAGTAATCCAATGAATAGAATCTTTGGTTACCAAGTGCTGGGATATGAGTTGCCTGCCCAAATCAGCCTGAGACTGACTGCATGGCCTCCAAAGTTCCCTTTCAGCCAATCTCCAAGAAGGTTTGATCTTTAAAAGCCGTCTCCTTTTTTTAGAACCAAAATTCCATTATTAGTGGCTATTTTGTCGTTTTCCTTCTAGTCTTGCTTGGTGTACCGCGGCACTGACTTTGATTACATACACAACATTTTGGACATTGCTGGCTTGAACAATGGTGTCCGAAGTGGCTTGCGCTGTTTTCACTGGCTCGCTTGAGGCTCACCACCGTCCCACACTTTTTCAATGTGTTTCATCCACTTCTGAATTTGGCTCTTGGAGGGTACTTATTATTATCAAACTTATGGGGGAAGTTATCCTTAGTTTTTTTTTGTGAGCTTTGCATTTAGTCGTATTTCACTTCTAGACCACTTTTCTCATAATTTTTTTGTGTCAATGATCTCTAGGTCGTTGCCAAAAGTGCTAACGATAAGGGAGGCAATATATATCTCTGTCATTGGACACACTATGGCTACTTTTTCAGCCACTGAGAAAAAATCTTGATTTACGTATAAATAAGAAGTGTCATCGTTTTTATTTGTATATTTTTTTCTGTTGGGGTCAAGCTTGGCTTCCACACATACATTGGGCATCTTGTTTCATGCCAAGTTATATTCATCAATGGTATGATTTTTAAGGGCTACAATGAGAATGACAAACATGAAAATGGCGCCCGTAGAAGATTGGGACCATTGAAGATTGCACCCTTAGTAGAATGGATCCAATGGATGCATTTTTAATGAGGGGGTGAGGGATATCAATTGTTGAAACTTCACCTGTTTTCTATTCTCCATCCAGATAATTTGCAACCGGAATTGTCCATGAATGTGATTTTTGGCGACATAGTCTTCCGTGGATGCACTTTTCTCTGGCTTGAATCACTAGAAAGATACCAAGGAGGTGGCCTTTAGGCCATCCTTATCCTCGAAGCCTCATGATTGTTCCAATATCCCAATGGTTTTTCTATATTTTTCATATATTATGCATTCTTTAATTGAGTATGGCTCCACTGAAGTGTTGGCCCTCCTCTCCCAAAAATTCCCGCATTTGTTTCTGTAGTAATCTTCGATAGTTTAGATCTTTTGTCAGGACAATCTTCCCTGTGTGACATTGGTTTTATAAGTCCTTAGAAAAAGGTTACTCATTTTAAGCTTCACTATTTTATTATGTCATTGTAAACACCGTAGCTTTCTTCTTTCGTAGTAAAAAGTATCTTTATTTTTTGCGTATTTAGATTATACTTGTTTTTGTGTGCAATTTTTTTTTTTTACCTCCGCTATTAGAAAAATGTCATTTATTTTTGTGTACCTCTGTTTTTCTCGGTTATTGCAAAAAGGGACTGTTGGAACCCTTGGTCCCAGTTTGTTCAGATAAATGTCCCTCCCAGATTCCTTTCTTTTGGCCCCTTAGTTATTTTCCTTCCCCTAGTGATAATTATTAATTTTCCTTTTATTTTGTGGCGCCATTTTATGTCCTCCTAATTGCGTAGTTGGTTAATAGACCACGAGTATTAAATTGCGCAGTTAGGGAGGTTTGACCAGTAACTTAGTAAGCCCTCGGATTGGCTGGAAAAATTCATTACCACCCCGTTACCCCGTCGCAGACACGCGGCTGGCGGAGCGGGCTGGAGGAAAGAGTTCCTTTTTTAAGTCAGTTCCTTTTGTAGCGTGTCTTGATTACAGTAAGCTTTTTTTTATACTATATACTCTTTTAACTTTTCAGCCTAGGTCGAGTCTAAAGAGATAGTTAGAAATATTACCGGTAACCCTTGGCCTTAAAAGTGGCCCCTGGGACCATTCGATCACGCTAGTAGACACGGAACCGTTGGAGTAACCGCGGGAATCCCACTACTTTGGGCCGACAAGGGGTTCTCCCCCTCCAGTAAGTGGCATAGCAACCTCTTTGCGCCATTTTTGCATCAATAACTGGTGACCCCCGTGGATTACCTCCCAGTAAAGTGGTGGCAGCAATTTAAGGTCCTATCAGTAAATCTGATAGTAAAAGAATTAAGCGTTTTCGAAGAGACAAGTAATTTAGCCTACAAGAGTAGCCTATTGTGGTTACATATAAAAAAAAATAAATAAAAAAAAAATCGCAAAGAAAATTTTTTTATCTGGGCTATGCCTAGTTGAATAGTTAGGGAATAAAATTTACGAATCGGTATATCGCGCAACTAATTAGTATACAAAAATAAGGCTAATTAAGACGCAGCAATTTTTAGCGAGAGACCGGAAGTTGCATTGATAAAAGGATATTCATTTGGATGGAAGACGTTAAGTAAACCTTGAAATAATGGCGGACAAATGGAGAATTCAGACAAGATCTACTGCGGTAAAACAAAAATCGGATTCAGACACACAATTGTATGTGACTCCCGCTGAAAATACCCTAAGAAAAACACCATCAGATAGAACCATGTATCACTCAACAGGTGAAATACACATTTCTGGGACTTGTGAAGAGGAAATCTTCAAAACAAAATCAGTAATAGAGTGATCTCCGGTACGAACCAGGGAAGAAGAAAAAAGTCTAAGGCAAATTCAGAAAGAATTATTCTCAGATAGAGAAACCCGAACAAAAGAAACAGTGGCGATAATACATGAAGAAAAATCATTACAAGAAAGAACAGGTAAAACAAAACAAACTCACCCTTCAGAGGAGGTACAAAAAGTAGGGGAGTTTTGGGGGAAAGGAAAATATTATACAATGAGCAGACTCAGAAAACGAATTAAGAGAATATAAAGACATTGGGAATCATAGTAGGCCAAGTAGCAGGAGTAGTAGAAGCTCAATTTCCAGCAGGAGCTTGCGAAAAAGTACCCAAATAGATATGACACAACAACTGTTAAATTTTATGGAGAAAGAAAGAGAGAAAGATAGACAAGAAAGAAAGAAAGAGAGGATAGCGAGAGAGAAGAGAATATTAGAATAGTTAGAGAACGAAATGGAGAAGCTGATAGGATAGCCAGAGAAAAAAAGGAGGAGGCAGACAGAGAGGAAAGAAAATACATAATGGAAATGATTGCAGGGAGAAATTCTCAAGAGCCGCAGAAATCGTCTACAATAGAGGTAATGCAGGCAGTAAACCTTCAACCAATGAAAGAAAATGAAGATGTACATTTATACATATACAATTTTGAAAAAACGGCGGAATTAAGCGGATTACCGAGAGAAAATTGGGTGACAAGAATGCAGCCCCTCTTTAGCTACAAAGCACAAATTGCATATAAAGCATTACCAATGGAGTACTCAAAAGATTTTGAAAAACTAAAGCAAGCCATTTTTGAAAAGTTTAAACTCTCCCCGAGCACTTTCAAAGAAGGTTTAGAAGCGAAAGAAAACGAGACAACGAAACTTATAAAGAACACGGGTACAAATTGAAAGATATGTGTTTAAAATGGCTAGAGTTAGAAAACTATAGAATATTAGAAGACCCGGAAGAAATAAAAGATAAGATAACGGGGAAAGTGAATAAAACAGCGATGAAACAATTTTTAGAAAATACCCATCCAAATATGAGAATGTACTTAAAAGAGAAAAACCCACAAACAATTGAAGAAATGTCCGAATTAGCAGACAGGCACACTGAAATTAGGAGAGAGGCATTCCCACAAAGAACAAGGTTAGGAGGAAATGGTAGGAAAGAATACCCGTACACAGAAAATAAAAGAATGCTAGTCAAATATGGCAAACACAAGGAGAAGTAACATGCTACCACTGTAACTTGGGCGGCCACTATAGCACCAATTGCCCAAATAAAGACGGTAGAAAATACGGCCAAAAACAGGAACAGTATGACGTTACCTGTTATAACTGTAATAAACGAGGACATTATGCCTCAGATTACCGAAGCGCGAAAAAAAATACGACAATAATTACAGAACAAGGGAAGATGGGGCAAACGGAAGACAGGACAATCCGAGAAACGATCGATCCCGAGAGAATTGGAAAAAGTCTCAAACGTATAAGAGAACCGCATGGATTAAAAGCCCGGAGAATATGAAAACTTGTGCATTTGCAGAATTACACAAAGTATGTGGCGAACTAAATGGTAAATCGGTAGAAATAGCTATTGATTCCTGCAGTGACCAAACCTATGTACGGGAAGACTCGGTAAGAAAACGGACGTAAATTACAAAAATAAAGTGGCAGCGCTATGCTACTATGGAGCAGAACATAAATGTCCGACGGGTCAGGTCATAATAGAAATAGCCAAGAAAGAGGGAAATACGGTTAAAAAGGAATTAAAAGTAGGGGTTGTACCTACTCTTGCAGTAGACGTTTTATTAGGGGGAGATTTCGGCAATATCGAAAAATTTTTTTGCACTAAAAGCAACCTCCATGATTAAAAAAGTAAATGCGGTGACACGAAGTCAAGAAAAAAATAAAAGGGAGGCTCTGCCGCCCACTAATGAAAACAATGGTCAAAATATACAAAACCCATTTCAGTTTAACGACGAGATATTCATAAAAAATACAAAACCGAGAAAACCTAAAAGCAAAAAAAGGGCGGATAAAAAGGAATATAACCAAAAACAAGAGAAATTATTGACCGTAGAAAAAGAACCAGAAAAGACCAAAGAGGAACTAACCGAACTTTTGGTACCACATGAACTAAGGAAAGCGATAATAAAGTTGGCTCACTCAAGCCCAACGGGGGGACACATGGGATCCCAAAGAACAAGAGATAGAGTCTTGCAGCGTTTTTGGTGGAAAGGATTAAGAAAGGATATTATCAACTTTTGTAAAAGATGCAAAGATTGTCAATTAGTCGCATACAAAAAACCAAATGAAAAAGTTCCAATGAAAAAAATGCCCATTTTCGGCAAACCATTTGAGAGAATTTCAATGGACATTGTAGGTCCACTTCCGAAATCTAGCGCGGGAAACAGATTCATTTTAGTTATTAATGATCTGGCTACGAGATACCCAGAAGCTATCCCAATGCGAACAGTAAAATCACCAAAAATCGCCGAAGAATTAGCGAAATATGTCTCACGTCACGGAATCCCGAAGGAAATTTTAACAGATAATGGAACCAATTTTATATCGACATACATCCGAAAATTATACGAAATTCTCGGTATTAAACAAGTATTAACTACTCCATTCCATCCTCAGACAAATGGAGTGACTGAAAGATTTAACGGAACCCTAATTAGTATGTTGAGACGTTTTGTAAGAGATGATGTAAACCAATGGGGCAAAATGCTTCCTTATGTCCTTTTTGCATACAGAGAAACTCCACACCAAGCTACAGGGTTCTCGCCGTTTGAATTACTATATGGGACAAACCCAAGGGTGTTAGACATTTTAAAGAAATCATGGTAGAATGAGGATAAAAATGAAGAAACAGTGATAACCCACTTGCTATCACTACGAGAAAAACTGCATAAATACCATGAAATTGCAAAGCAAGCACAGGGGGAATATGCAGAGAAAACGAAAACATGGTACGATAAATCCGCCCGAATGCACGAATTCACGGAAGGGGAGTAAGTCCTCATATTATTACCGGACGGAAATAATAAATTGGAAGAAAGATGGAAGGGACCGTTTAAGGTGAAAAAGAAAATGAATGATGTAAATTATATGATAGAATTAGATGGAGCAAGGAAAAATGAAGAAATTTACCATGTGAATTTACTGAGGAAATTTAAGAAGGAAAATGAAAAAGAAAACCACAAGGATCCGCAGAAGCGCTGTCTCATGATTTCGACCTCAGAACAAGACGAGGAAAGTGCCCCTTTAGGTACAATCGACCCGGCAGAAACACATATAAACGCGATTGAAAGGGTTTCGGCAGAAACATATCTGAGCCAAGCTCAGAAATCCCAATTAAATAAGTTATTCACGGAATTTGCAGACGTATTAACAGACCAAATCGGAAAAACAGAAAATGTAGTACATAAGATACTATTAAAGGACAAGAAACCAATAAAACAATACCCGTACCGAATACCAGAAGCAAAAAGGAAAGAGGTGAAAAAAGAAATTGACCGAATGCTCGAGTTAGGGGTGATAGAACCATCAAATTCAGAATATGCAGCACCAGTCGTATTAGTCCCGAAGAAAGATGGCTCCATTAGATTTTGCGTAGACTAGAAAACTAAATAATATTTCCGAATCAGACGCGTATCCGATACCAAGAATGGACGAAATTATAGAGTCAGTAGGTTCCGCAAAATTTATATCAATTTTGGACTTGAGGAGGGGGTATTGGCAAGTAAACATGGACCCAGATGATTCAGCCAAAACTGCCTTTGTTACTCCTTTTGGGTTGTACCAATTTAGGTACATGCCATTTGGACTAAAAGGGGCACCAGCAACATTCCAAAGGCTAGTAGATTATATTTTAAATTCCTTACCATGTACAAGAGCCTACTTGGATGACATTATAGTATTTTCGAACTCGTTCAATGAGCATCTAATCCATATGGAACAAGTATTAACCAGGCTGAGGAGACCAGGACTAACTTTGAATGTAGAAAAATGTAAATTAGTACAGTCACAGACAGAATACCTCGGACACAAAATAGGAAACGGTATAATAACCCCATTAAGGGAAAAAACAGAAAAAATTAGAAACGCAGCAGTTCCGACCACAAAGAAAAAAGTTCGGTCATTCTTGGGGTTGGCAGGATATTGCCAAAAATTCATACCGAATTTTGCAACGATTGCTGCACCTTTGACGGAGCTAACAAAAAAAGGGCCTGTAGACCCCGGTAAATGGTCAGAAAGTGAACAAAATGCATTTGATACATTGAAAGATGCTCTTTGTAGCGAAAGAATACTGAAAATCCAGATTTTTCCTTACCATTTCTGCTACAAACTGATAGTTCAGATTACGGATTAGGGGCAGTTTTATCCCCTAGATTTTAAGATTTTAAGGATGGGGAGCATCCAATCACATTTATATCCAGAAAATTATCAAAAGCAGAATTGAATTATAGTACAATTGAAAAAGAATGTCTTGCGATAGTTTATGCGGTCAAAAAACTGGACTACTATTTATATGGACGGAAATTTGAAATAATAACGGATCACAACCCATTGAAGTGGCTGAATATAATGAAGCCAGATAACTGACGATTAGCACGGTGGGCCCTGTACTTACAGGAATATGATTTCGAAATAAAATCGAGACCGGGGACAGATAACGGAAATGCTGACGGCATGTCCCGATTGTGAGAAAAGAATAATATAAGTTAAAAAATTAGATGGGCTGTGCCTACCTAATACAATGTATATACATGAATATGATAATAATTGTATTTTTTCTCCATTGAATAGATGTCGATATTTTGGGGAAAACGACTGCTGACGAAGAAGGAAGTAAAAGAAGCCTTTATGACAAGTGACATAGGATGTCTCAAAAATCGGACAAAACCGGAAATGATTCCTATGGTAGGAATTAAACAACAGCAACCAGAAATAATGCCAGACTGAGTAGTGATGGGGGGGACCCATTTTAGGGTACACAATATTTAAAGTGGACATAGTCGCATGGATGATTACATCTCCAGAGGGAAGGCTAGTGGAACTGGCAAAACACCTTCACCGGAGCGGAAATCATCTTGCGGTGAAGGAGATGTTTCACCGCATAAAAGAATATGTGCATGTTCCCAGCCTCAACCAAATTTTAAAGGAATCGGTGGAGGAATGTAGCTGTTCGGCGTGGAAGGAAGACTCCCTTCGAAAACGCCAGCTGCTGTCCCATCACAAAGGTAAAAGAGAGGTAGGGACCCATGCCAGAGCAGAAACAAATAGATCCCAAAACCCTCCACCGCACTCACAAGGAATGAGGACACGTCTGACTGGACGGGGGGCTGTGCCTGACCGTCCATCGTTATTAGGAATAGATAACCCAATATTTAACTACCAAATACCCCGAAGGCCGCAGGCTGAGCCCGCGCGCCCTTACGTCAACCCTCTTCTTCCCCCTCCACATCGTAACACCCGTCCGCCCATCGCACACATTCGCCCAAGCACCACTCCTTATTTACACTCCTCCCCAAATCGTCACTACCAACCGCATTCTGCATCCATTCGCGCCCCAATAAAACCCCACCACAATCCCAACTCATCACCAGCCTCATCTGGAGTGGCCCTACAAAGGCAACCTTCGAAAGGAGACTATTATAACCCCAAAACCAAAGTTACCTCCTATAACAGCTACGCCAAAGATTCATTACCCCGCTACGGATATTCGGTATCCTGCTACTGCATCTATAAGCAGAGCAGAGATTAATTATCCCGCCACGGATATTCGATATCCGGCCGAAGAAATGAAACCCCTGCTCCCTGTATCAACCCCCCCCCCAATCCCCCCAGAAAAATTAACTGATAGGGCTCTTCTCGACATGTTCGTTGACCGTCAGGAGAGTCTCGAGGACGATATCCTGCAATTATTCCCAACGGAGGAGGAAGAGAAACTACTGAAAAATGAAGAAAATGTCATAGTACCGCACACTACAAACCAGAGGAACAGTAAACCCAGAGGAAACCGAAGAAAATTTGTGTTTATTTTAATTTGATTTTATGTCCGAATTTCCAGCCAATCCACCGGGGATGCGGGCCATTTATCTTAGGAGGGAGGTGTTGGAACCCTTGTTCCCAGTTTGTTCAGATAAATGTCCCTCCCAGATTCCTTTCTTTTGGCCCCTTAATTATTTTCCTTCCCCTAGTAATAATTATTAATTTTCCTTTTATTTTGTGGCGCCATTTTATGTCCTCCTAATTGCGTAGTTGGTTAATAGACCACGAGTTTTAAATTGCGCAGTTAGGGAGGTTTGACCAGTAACTTAGTAAGCCCTCGGATTGGCTGGAAAAAATCATTACCACCCCGTTACCCCGTCGCAGACACGCGGCTGGCGGAGCGGGCTAGAGGAAAGAGTTCCTTTTTTAAGTCAGTTCCTTTTGTAGCGTGTCTTGATTACAGTAAGCTTTTTTTATACTATATACTCTTTTAACTTTTCAGTCTAGGTCGAGTCTAAAGAGATAGTTAGAAATATTACCGGTAACCCTTGGCCTTAAAAGTGGCCCCTGGGACCATTCGATCACGCTAGTAGACACGGAACCGTTGGAGTAACCGCGGGAATCCCACTACTTTGGGCCGACAAGGGGTTCTCCCCCTCCAGTAAGTGGCATAGCAACCTCTTTGTGCCATTTTTGCATCAATAAGTGGTGACCCCCGTGGATTACCTCCCAATAGGGACCTTGTTAATATTTGTCATAGTTTGTTTTGTTGGTGCGTTTTGTTGTCCAGATCCCCAGAGGGTTATTGTGCTTCACCACAAGTTGCTACAAAAAATGCTGAGATTTTCATTTTTGGTGAAGGTTGATTCAAAAACGAATAACTTGGTGAATTGCACCCATGAAAGGTTTCATTTTGGAGTGTTGCACACACGGAAGACTGCATTCATCTATGGTTACAATTCTGCATAGATCTTCCTTGGCTGAAATATTCACTGGTAGTTATCTACTGGAAGTTTTTGCAATTTTCTACCCAGGAATCTTGTGTAGGTGCAATCTTCCATCGTTGTGATATTTCATTTATGCAATTTGCCTTGAACAGTTTTGGGTAAAACACTACAACTCTTTGTTAGGAAATAAAAAACGCTTGGTTAGAATAATGTGTGGTAAAACGAAATTTTTCTTGGGGATAGAGAGAGGCAGGGTTGGAATTAAGCTGATCACCTAAAACGAATGAATATCGAAGTGAGGGAGCTCTTTACAAATACTACGTAAGACAGTAACACATCATTCAACGTCAGAAAAAAACCATGACACTTTGTAATGATAGAATAAAAATCACTGGCAAACTGTGATAAAGGATCGGGAAACTTGGAACCCGCTTTTTGAGGGGTCACGCTTACAAAATGAAATTTGATTAGTGAAAATGATCTAGCTGGAGCTAGGTCAATTCAGGTGATACAAAAAAAAAACTGTTTCCTTTTTCCACCCTACTATTATTTGCCAATTTTAGCCACTTAAAACTTACTATATTCAAAATTCATTTTTTCTTGTACATAAACCGGCACCTAAGCTCTGTCCTTGGGTGGGAGAAAAATAATTATGATTTGTTTGTCGCAAGTCTTCCGCGCAGAGTTGGTGAGTCATAAGTCTTTGAATCATTTTTTGTGGTCTCCGATTGCCTTCGAGTGGCTCATAGAACTGATAGACCATTTGAATTACCCTTACTTTATGCCTATCTGCCTAAGTTCTGGCTTAGGATGGATGATAGACGATCTATAAACAAATTGATTCGTGACCAACAAGTCCTCTGGACTCACAGGCGAACGGGGCGAAATATATTTGTCATACTGTTCTGGGAAACGGTGCGGGAAACAGCGAGAGTAACTATGGCTCTCTTATTCAAATACTATGACTTATTCTTATTCAAATACTAGGCGGGCGAGGTCTGCCCGCCTAGAGTCTCAGGTGGGCAACCGAGTTTTAGGATTTACAGATGACAACCAAGTCGCCTGGACTCGCAGACGAACCAGAGACCTAAGCCTAATAGGCCCGTCGAGTCTCTAAGCCTAAGAGTCTCAGGCGGGCAACTGAGTTACACTAACACAAAATTAATTATAAAATGGTTGACTGACAAGTCGCCTGGACTCGCAGGTGAACAAGCGCTCTAAGCCTAATAGGCACGTCCCCCCTATTCTCAGGCGGGCGACCCGCGGGGAGGTATTTTCCAAGGTGGTAAACGCCTGCTCCCTTTTAAAAAATGTTTAGATAGAAGAGCATGGTACTTTATAACATGGAATATGATTCTGCGATCAGGCCAAAGCCAAAGATTCGGACTAAAAATTCGTATTGTATTTTAACATATTTTGTCGTATGTGGTTTATCATTTGTCTTTGTTTTCCATCTTCTCTACTTTTGTATTCTTACTGTTTTTAATATTTGTTTATTTAAAGATTTATTGGAATCGCTATTTTCATTGGTTCTACATAAATTGAATTGTCTGGCCGGGACGGGCTTTGACGAACCTGCAACGATTTTCAAGAGAAGAGGGTACATCGTTTGAAAAGTTTTTTTTTTATAGAAAAAAAATCCGGGTCACAATTTATTCTACTATTTTATGAATTTTTTCATATTTGAGGGGGAGAGGAGTAAGTAGTTCGATATTTGAGGGAAGAGGAGCGTTAGTTTTTTATGTTTACTTGTTCTGTTTATTTATTATCTTTTCCCTTCAAATTTGAATTCTAGGCTATGAAGAAACATGGGATTACGATTGAGTGGGACGGATATGTAGAGGATGCTCTAGCTGACGGATATAATCCCCATTATGGTGCTAGATCGATTAAACATGAAGTAGAAAGACGAGTTGTGAACCTCCTAGCTTCCGCTCATGAGTCCTTGCAGATTACTAGGGGAAGTTTAGTGAAGATTTTTGTGGACATCGGCACGGACATTAAAGACCCTACTATTGAAGATATCCTGGCTAGTGGGGCTAAAATAGGACTAAAGGTGAAACGGGAAGGAGAAAAATTATATAGGGATGTCGATGAAAGCAGCTTGCCTACAAAATATGAGTTTATGTGATAGTTTTGCTATGGTTTTATAGTTTTGTATTTTATTAATTTAATGTTTTAATGACTTATTTCCTGGAATACTGAATTTAAGGCTATGTTTTATATATCTAATGGACTTCTAATGGACTTTCTAAAAGGTCTTCTTGGTGATAAAAAGCAAACAAAAAGAAAGAGAAAAAACTGCTGTTGTTCAGAAAGGAAGATGTAAGTTTTACTTTCTTGTTGAGAGATGAAAGTATGATGCTCCTAACGAATTCAAAGTTAGGCTACTTATTGGCAAGTTTCCAACGAATTCTTGGGTAGTAAATTTTTAAACCTCAGATACGCTATTAAATAGAACACAAATTGAAATCATCAATGCTTCCTCGCACCTCTTTTTGCTGGTACAACTTGCAATTACAAACGGATAATAGAAGTGGTCTTAGGATATATAGATAATCCATCAATTTTTGATGCGACATCGTATTCAATTTTATTTTAAAGAAATTGTGGTATTAGAAAGCAATTGTCAAAAGTTGCCAAAACTACGCGAGTCAATAGTAAAAGAGGAACTAAAAAAAAGAAAAATAGAGCTTTTCATAACTGATATTATGACAAACATGACTTGAATAAAAGCATAGTCAGTAAAAGTCTATATTTTTAATGTTGTTTTTAAGTTAACCACTGTGTCAGTTACTTTTGGTGTTTTTGGAATAATAACAATAATAATAATTTATTCTCATTCCGCTTACAAAATATTAGAAAATAAGCAGCGTTGGAAAAAAAACTAATAACTTCTAAAAACACAACAAAAAGAACATAAAATATTGATGATCACCTTTGAATGCTATAATCTAAGTTAAAATTCATTTTAAATGTAGAATCGTAACAATAAATTAATAAAACTATGTAAAACATGCAAAGAACAATTTTTCTTTTTAAATGCATAACGAAGAGTATACGTATAAAAGAGGACGTTATTTAGTTCTTTTTGGGACACATATGACTCAAATTAGGACTTTATTTGAACAAGCCATTGAGGCAGATTGAATGGCTTTGTCAAATTAAGTTATAGTTATCGAAGGAATTCGTAAGAGAACAAGAAGAGTACTAACAATCAAACACATTTGTTTGAATAAACACCGCGTTACTGACCTATTTATGTTGTCCTTAATTTAGAGAAACGGTTGATAGATAAACACAGGACCGTGTCCTTCGACCTGCCATTGACATTCCTTCTTGAGGTTTGAATGACACTATTTACGTCTTGTTTACGGAAAAGTAAAATTCCCATAGACAAAAAGTAAAACAAAAAGGGAAAGAACCTGTTAAAAAAAACTAATCAGAGATACCACAAGCCAAATTAGCTGCTGGCCCTTTGCTAAAGTGAAAGGTAAAATCAATAGCTTGTGGTTTAAACAGAAAATCAAAATAATAATTTTTAACCATGTGAACTTCACAACGCACTAAAAAAAAAAAATAGCACCTTACTTACCTTGAAGAGCGAAAAATTTGAATCCAGCAGTAAATTTATTGAACGCTCAGAGATTCTAAGTGTTTGGGGGGAGGGGGAGGGGTATAGAAAGTTCAGTTTGTCCTCGATATATCACTTCAACTTTTTTTTTTACTTGTTTGGCGTTTAAGACAATATTGGTAGTGTTTCTCTTAAAATCTTCATTTAATAAAATGTAATTGTTCTACCTATTAGTTTCTATACCGTTTATTATTAGAAAAATCATTTATAAGTAGAGTTTCATGAAATGAAAGCGACGGTATTAAAAAGAACCAGGTACATTTTTCTTTTGTGTGAACAAGCTTAGTTGCGCTTTGAACCTGTAAAATGCTAAAATTTCTGAAAAATCACCATCGTAGGTTACAACTTATACCCGAAATTATTTATAAGGATTTTTCAAATTCGATGCTTTGAAAGTAATTTAAAAAATATACATAGATATTGACCATGGAAGATCATTTTTCAACAATTGTGTTTTCTAGAATTGGCTCTTATTAATGCTGAGCTCCTATAATCATTTGCTAATACATGTTGCGGATGATCTATTAAAGTATGTTTAATTTTAACCACTATGCATTTGTACATATTTTTTCAAATACGTCTGTTAAATTTATTTCAGTTGATCATTACGAATGTCAAAGCTTCACATAATAACGAAAGTTGTTATTAAGAGTTTGTCATTAGCCAGAAATGTCATTGACGGTGATATGTCATTGTCATCGTCTCGGAGATGATCAGAAACGAGATTGGTCAAGGAAGTCCGTGGGTTCAAATTCCAATGATGGCAAGCATTATAGCAAATTGCCTCATGACTTGGCTGTACATAACATTAAATTGTAGTCAAGGCAAGATAAAAAAAAAAAAAAAAAAAAAAAAAAAAAAAAAAAAAAAAAAAAAAAAAAAAAAAAGTGTTGTGAAAATAAGTTACCAAATGATAACAACAAACAAATTTGCATTAGTAAAAAAACATAGTAGGGGAATATTTGGGTAAATAAACAGATAATAGATACATCAGTGTAAGGTAATGGACGTTTTGGGTAACCGCAGTTATATGCTAACTTTCATTAATTTCAAAATTTAACTACCTTCTTTTATAAAATGGTGCCATAGATTAACTGTGGCACCAATTGAGGGGGAGGGGGTGTGGCGGCATGTTATTTTTATTTCATAACTTTCCTATTTTGGGTATGTGCTATTTTAAGTCAGCGAGACTGGCTAACTGGATGTTTGTTTTTCTCATCGTAGTTTGTTCCGTCCCTTTATTAGATCTTTTCAATGACCTTGTTTTGAAATTTTTGCCTGTCTCTGTCTTCTTATATACTAAAGTGCAGTCTTTTGCCAAAAAAATATTTCCTTTCAAATGAGCCCTTAAACAGTTTTCTATGATGCTCCAGTGTCTCACTAGCTGTGAAGAAGTAAAAAATGAGGCGATTCCAATTGTGTACTTTTGAAAAAAAGTGATTTTCCCTATTGTTCAAGCCAGGGTACCCTTGAGTTTCCTGAACAGGGTTTTCAGACATGACGATTCCAGTGGTTGAATATTTGTTTCGATCCAACGTCTTGTTTAGGGGTTTCAAATTATTTTTTGAAATTCCCTTAAATTTGTTTTCAAAATAAAATTTTACTATTAAGACTAGTTTATATAATATACATTACGATAAAACTACAATATACACTACAAATGGCAATTTTTCGCCCTTGCCGGTTTTCCTGGCATATTTTTTTTTTTCTTGGAGTTTTTGATGTTTGGTGTCTCTTTGGTGCTCTGGTCTAAAAATAATATCCCGAATCACCTACAAATGGCAATTTTTTCCATTAGATAGTTTTGTTTTAAATGTATTTTTTAAGTTTTGGTTAGGATGGACCGTGGTTCGTTCTTTACCAGGTTGTTGCTATTGTTGCAACCGTGATACAAAAAGCCATTTTCGCTAAAAGAAAATTCGGCTTATGGCACTGTCCTATGTCCTTAGAAGGACACCCAGTGCCTTGTAAACTTCCTATCTCGATCAATAAGCCTTTTAAAAAAGGTTTGAACCGTGTAAGGGTGTTGAACACAAGAACATATGAAGAGAATTTTGACAGAGACGTACATTTCAATGAGTTTTTATCGAGAATTGTGTTAAAATCTTTATTGTTCTTGTAGCCATTTGAACCTTATCCCTTTTAATCGCTGACATCGCTACACTTACAATATCATCTTATAGATTTCACTTAGTGCACAAAGGCCTGATCGTTCTTTATTATTAATCCTGAAGCAACTAGCCCTTAACACGGGAGGTGCTTTAGCATTGTGCTGATACAGCACTACCGGTCGCAGAGCTCGTCAATCCTTGGTGATCGTCGATGTCACGCTGGTGAGTAGGGAGGTCGCATCAGTTGCGTTGAAGGGTTTGGTGTAAACCTGCGTGGAGTGGTGAGTGACACTGAGCTTGGTGATAGCTGCAAATGGTCGAGAGAGATTCTTAAGGCCTGACGTGGGAAAGTGTTCCTTGTGAACGGTGGTTAGACATGAGTCAGTTGGTTTTAAGCCAAATATGAGATTATACCACAAGACGAGCGTTCAACGGAATTGACACAATGAGTCGAAGTGTTGATCGCAAGACTTGAGGCTTGTAGCAGGGGCGAAAGGGAATCCCGTTTCTATTTGGAAACCTGGTTTGGCAACGTTCGGATCCTCATATCCGTCATGGCAACGCGAATTGATCGTGGGAGGCTGTCGAGAGGGCCCTGCGAAAAGCATATCTAAGGAAGGCAGCAGACGCGGAAGTTACTCGCTCTTAGCACAGGGAGGTAGTGACGCGGAAGATCGTGAGACTTATAGTAAGGGTCAAAGGGACCCTCGTATTTATTCGGGAACATAGTTGGGGTAACGTCCGGAACCTCGTATTCGTCTTCCCAACGAGAATTGGCCATGGGAAGCTGGCGAGAGTGCCGGGAAGTTTTTTTCTTTGTAAGAGAGATGTAAGCGGTGGAATTATCCTGCAGATAGATAGGGTTAATCTTGCGGAGAGCGTTGCACTTGAGCAACGTCTGTGCATTCTTGTCGGTCCCTGAAAACCATGGTGAGGGCCATGTCCACTCCTCCTACCTACCAAACCCTGGCCTATTACCGCATCAGGTCTCTAATGCGAACAGCCTCTAGGCTATACATGAATTTAGGTTAGGGGAATCGGCTAATTGGATCCTTAACTTTGGGACAAGGATTGGCTCTGAAGGTTAAGGGTGTCAGGCTTGGAGCAAGATCTTTGCTAGATTCCAACTAAGACAATTCTTTAGGCTTTTTCCTGTTTGTTATACATAATTACGTACTGTTCTGCTATATCGCCTATGTTAAGTTCTTCATCCATTGACGCATTGTAGAACCGGTTTCTCCGTTAGTTTCTTTCAGCTTAGCGTGAGACAAGTGACAGAATAGGAAATATATAATTTGGGCTATATATTTGCACATTGGGGGGGGGGGGGGCAGTGGATGGGGGTAAAGTATTTTCTTACTTCATAATATGCAGAATCATTGTACCGAACACATTAGACATTCAGACTTGCTATACTTTACCCCCCCCCCCCCCCCCCCAATATGGAAATATATAGCCCAAATTTGTTTCTAAAGTATTATCTTTTCATAATATTTTGTGATATTTCATTAGGATTATTCAGAGAAACAGGTTCTACTTAGATGAAGAATTTAACATAGGCGCTATAACTGAACAGTACCCATAATTAAATCTTAATATAGACGGAATGATGTTTTTGCATAAAAATATGATGAATTAATGTCCCACTAAAGCTTTATTTTGTTGAAATATATTACTTCAGCAAAATTTTCTGAATAAAGGCTGTTTGAGTTTTCTTTAATGAATATGCATATAGGATACTCTCAAGTCAAAATGAGTTTAAAATTTGAATATATTATCCTATTGGCATGAAGATTAGCATTCAAAATTATTGAAACAAAATATTCTCAGGCTTTGCACATGCTTCATTAGACAGTTAAAAACATCAAAAAGAAAAAATGTTTTTCTTGCAAAGGTACAATATACGAATAAGTTTTTGTCGTTTGTACTTGAACTAATTTTGGGAGATAATCAATGTAGGGTGGCTTAAAAAGAAAAAAAAACATTGAAAACAGTATTCAGGGGTTCCCTTTAAGGACCGTGTGTCTGAGTCGTATGTTGATTCAGTTTAACAATGGAACAAAAACAAGATACGAATATTAGTGGTTTTGGTAGATGTATGGTCATCATGTGATTTACACAGAAGGTAATGTAAATGAGATCAGGACGGATTCTCAACTAAACTGCGATTAAGTCGATATAGGTGATCATTTTTTTCAGAACTTATTACAATCTTTCAATGTTAAGAAATAGATGGCAGGTAAGACTGATCTTCCACTACAGTCCAGTCTGACGCTCAATTTTTTTTTTTTTTTTAACTGATCGTCGATTTTGTGTTTTTTAAAGCAAGGAAAAAATTTATTTTCAACTGCGAAAGGAAAATGAAAAATTCTGCTATTTTTTTATTTGCTATTGCGTCTTCAGCTCTTCTTCAATAAACGTTTGCTACGGATAATTCAGGAATCAGAGTGTTTAAATGATGGTTAATGAAAATCTTTGTAACGGCTAAATTTTACGAGAGGAAAAAAAGACAAAGGATTTGCTTCTATCCAATGCTGTATGAGATCATAGGTTCGTACAATTTCTTCAGCATCAGAACACCAAATATTTAATATTACGAACGCACACACACACACACACATATATATATATATATATATATATATATATATATATATATATATATATATATATATATATATATATATATATATATATATATATATATATATATATATATATATATATATATATATATATATATATATATATATGCTTTGAAAATTCATTGCAGTGAGTGGAAAGAAGAGGGGGAGCCCTGCTCATACACGAAATAGTTTCTATTCATTTTAAGTTTTTATGTCACTCAACTTTTATTTTAGAATTTTTTTTTTTTTTTTAAAGAGATCAAATTTATTAGTCCAACGTTTTAGTTTTTTGGAATTTAGCTCTTGAAAATTTTATTTACCCTTAACGTTACATATTCAAAATGATTTTCTTAGATAAGCATAGTTCAGTAAAACGAAAAGCAAAAACTCTCATCAATGAGTAATGTACTATGTTTTTATAAAGCCAATTTACACTCTTAAATTTAGTTAGAACACTCTATTCTCAATCTTTTAAGAAAACACAAATAATCCTTATTTTATTTTTTTTTCTACAAGTCGATGGGCAATTGCAGTTTCAGAATTCACCCTAATGGATAGAATTGATTTGATAGTTGAACACCTCAAAAATAAATTTAACACGGACACATGGGACTACAGTCATTTGGCTTTCTAAGAAGTCTGGTATAATAATTTCTCATTTCACTTTAAGTAATTTGTTCCTTTCTTTCATAAATTTGTTCGATCTTCCAGTTGCTCGAAGGACAGAGAGATTGGATAATTGTAGGACGTTGATTTCCAGTTGGCAAAATTGTATTCAGGGTTCTGAAAAAAATAAAAGTCTATTTCACTTTCATCTCACACTCGAACTCTTGTTTGTCACTTCATGAGCTGCACTTTAGATTGTATTTCATTATTTTTGGGTATTTAATTTTGTTTCACTTACCTTAAATTCACAATTGCTTTCAAATTAAATTATGGTTTTAAAAATCTCACTACAAACAGTGAGATTTTTTAATTTTGTTCCACTTACCTTAAATTCACAATTGCTTTCAAATTAAATTATGGTTTTAAAAATCTCACTACAAACAGAACCTTAATCAGCACAAAGATGTGTTTGAGAAAGGGAAACAGATAATGTTTTTTAAATTTTTACTAATAGGTAAAAATTTTCAAATTGTTAGACAAAAACCTTCATTCTTTGTTCATCCAACTTTGGAAATTTGCCACTGTGTACAAAATGAAAGGATATAGCTCACCTTTTCCTAGTTTCTTGGAGGGCAGTTTGATAGATTTTTTTATTTAAAGGAGGAAAACATTCGCAAATTTTTATAGTTTATGGCTTAATGAAGCAGCTATAGTTTTGTACAGAGCGAAAAAGATCTTGATTGTCCGACTTTGATCTATGGACAGTAATTGCCGAATTTTGTCCATCCTATTCATTGATGGTCTCCTACCTTCCAAACAGCAAAAAGCCTCTGAAAAAGTGACAGCTGGATAAATATTTACTGCAGAAGTCTTATTGAATTCCAATTCATTTTCAATAAAAGTATTAGATGAATGTTTATTATTTTAACCATGGAGGTATGAGCCAATTCTAATTATAATTCATTCTTTATTTCTCTATGATTCGCCAAAAATCATCGTGTTTCTGTGAAGTTTACCCCTGAATTTAATCTTCGAAGCCTAAATAGTATAGCACAAAATCAATTCAAAGAGGGTAAGCCGAAAACTGAAAATAACTAGTCAATATCACCATTTCGGTGCAAAAGACACTGGTGGAACCCTAAGATATTTTCTGGTGCCCTTTTTCCGTGTTTTTTTTTCTGTTTTCACTCTTTTTTAAAATAAATTTGTCAATTATTGGTGCCCTTTTCAAATTCTCCCCCCCCCCCCTAAGATTTTGCTCTAGATGTGCCTTTGGTAAAAGGTGAAGCATAAAGTCTAAAGTAAGAATATTTGTTTTTAATTGTTGGTTTAATCTGTTTTTTTTCTCTTTTGATTTGTACTGGGCATGAAGTGAAAGAATTGTGAAAGAAAACCTCTTCTGTCTAACTTGCCAATGTTTTACAAGCTTACCTAGCCTTATCTATTTAATATCGATATTTTTTTATCAGAATAATCAGCTTACTTTAACAGAGCTGCTGACTAGATTTAAGATCCGTAAATCTTCTAATTAATTTAAATTTGTTTTAAAACTCAAATTTAATCATGTTGAATTTTTCTAGTTCTGCCCAGAAGTGTTGTATTGTCAGAGATACTAGTAAGTTTTTTTTATTAAACCTACACTAACCCAGCAATTCTATAAATTATCAACTCGAATATATCCTATTTTTGAAAATAAAATTCATAAGCTTGACCGTATAATACCTGAGCTTGAAACCTTTCAAGGTCTAATTTTTCCTTCACTTGAAATTGGATATTTTTGGGGATTTCAAAATTGTCTTCCAGCAGAGAAGTCCAAACACTTTCTTTCACCGAAGCCTCAGCTTTATTCAAAACAATACGAAGAATGTTCATATCTTCTATTGTCCAAATTATTTCATTTTCCTTTACAGGCCCGAATAGAATCCCCTATAAAGAAAAGCAAATACGTATTTCTTCTGCAAAATCTTAACCAATAAAAACAAATTGATTCATGAAGAAAACATAGGCCAACTTACTATACCATTCGCATAGTAACTACAGAGAAACATCAATGCCGAAAGAGACGAAAAAGCTAAAAAAAAAAGAAAGGTTCTTATAGAAATTCTCAGTGGCTCAGGCACAAGCACATGATTTTTTGGAGGGGGGATGATAAAATAAATTTATTTGATAATTTGAATAAAAAATTTCTAGAAATTTGGACAAATTCGGGATTTCGGAGAAGAGATGGGCTTGAAGCTCTCGCCACCTTCCCCACGTCCGTTACTTGTTCAGAAGTAAAATTGAAAAAAAAAATTCATAGATATTAGTATCAAAGCATTTGAATCTTTGTTTTATTTATTCAGTTAAATATTTACTCAGACTTGAAAAATATTCAACTAGCACCACTAATGGTTGTTAAGCCAAATAAATTTAGATTGTTGGAGTCTTAAAAGCAGAATGATAAAGCATTATAGGCACAACAAGAAAGGCTTTTGATTACAAGATACGCAGAGACAGAGAACACATACTATAGAAACCAAAATAGAAATTTAAAGTAGAGCATACTCAAATTTACTAGTAAAACAAATATGCGCCAGAAAAAAAGAAGAAAATTGATAAAAAAAAAAATAATAATAATAAACCGAGCAGCAGCCCTCTTGCTCTGTTAGACCATGCTCAACTTTGGATCATCAAGAAAAACAAAAAATAAAATAAAGTTATATAAAATAATTTTAATGAAAGCTGAGGAGCACAGAAGTTAAATACACTTATAACTATAGTTTTGAAAAAAGAACAGAGAGGGATATATCAACTAGGATAGAGTTCTAAAGTGCGATTAACTGAAAATAGGCGATTTTGTCTTCTAATGATCATCTTATGGGCAAGATAAACAAACAAGAAGAATAACGTAGGGATCAGAAGTACTTGCATGATGAGGAAAGGTAAAAGTCGACTGGGTACATGGGGGAAAAGTTCCCTGGTATGACGAATTCATTGAACTTTCTAAATTCCCTAAAATAAATTACTTTTTCAAACTAGAAAAAGCAATTGAAAGCTCCTTTACTTCTTTTTTTCAGCAGCCCCTAACTAAAAATCGTTAAAACAAGTTCTTTTGACTTTTATAATTAAGGAAATAGACATTAAAAAAAAAAAAAAAAAAAAAAAATCAGAGTACTGATTGGCGATGTGTATCATCTGGTGACCAGCATCTAGATGAACATGAGGCAAGTTGAGACACATGAGGCAAGGTCTGAGACACATAGCCAGTTGTAACTGTGGCATAGACGAGCAATCTTTCAGTAGATTGTTCCTCGCTTATCTTGTTTTTGACGTGGGAGAAGGAAAAACGTTCTGCACATTGTGTTTATATACATTTTAGTACCTTTAAAGTAGCCAAAAAGAAACACTTGGGAATATTTTTAGAAAAAGGGATTCCCCTGAATCAATATTGTGGAATTCGTATGTAAAATCGCCTCTATTTAAAGGTTTTTTGAATATCTTTTTTTTGAGTCGATAAATCAGTAAGGGTTTTATTAAATTGAACAAGCAAATACATCAACCACCCGTGAATTTTTTTGGGTTGAACGCCCTTTTAGAACAAAAAGAAATCTAATATTTATATTATTATCAACCCACAAAAACATCGAAGGAAAAAGACCGGAGAAGCAGAAAAAGAAATACAGTAAAGAAAAATAGCGCGGCTCAACCTCACTTGACTTGGTGTGATCCTTCAAAAATCGCTGAAAGAACATATTCCAATGTCCATTCTATCTCTACGGTGTTTACGAAGTCCCAACTTATCCACATTTTCATGGTTGCAGCAACAGTTGCAGCCTAGCTAAGGGCAAATAATTTACCAGAGCAGCCAGCATTTTAAAATCGTGTTAAAACAACAACTGACCAGTAGGAAATTTTTAATTTAAATTTGATTCAATAATGATAACTGCCATTTATGTATATCTAGAAACATTTTAATATCAATGTGTTTAACCGAAAATTTGAAAAAAAGAGGGTATAACCTCTTGAAAATGGCAACAAATTAAAATGCAAGGCGCAATATCGACATCACCATATTAAAAATATTGGCTAAGTGTTTTTAGCCTACTATTTTGGAAACCTGAGCAAATCGTATTTTAGCCTCTGAATCTCTGATGTTTCTTTTATTTCTCCGGTTCTATCCGAGCACTGGAACACCGTAGAGAGCTGTTAAGAAGATCATTTGAAGCTAACCCTTATATCTATATGCTTTTTATAAACTCGTCTAAATAACACCATCTTAAAGTGCAATAAGGTGACAATCACGGATACCTTTTAGCAGAAATAAGTCTTTTATTCTTATAGTGTTATATTTTTAGCAGGTGGGAGGAGGTTGCGAAGCTATTACATTAGCGAGTCTTTATTCCTTCCTTTCATCTTTCTATATTATTTATTGTTATTTTCCTAAAAAAACGATTTTGCAAGTAATGATACTATCGGACAAACTGCCATGCGATTCACTTTTACTGATTTTTCTGGGCACCGAAATTAGCAAGCTGTTGCCTTAATTTTAGATCCCTAGAGGTCCTACCCGGGTATCAAAGCACCGATTTTAGTTATTTTTGGGGGGACTTATTAAAAGGTCAACCTGATCAGAGAAAAAGTTCCTCTCCAGAGCGAGCACCTGAAACTTTTAATAAATGATAATAAAAAAAAATAGCGGAGACTTTAATGGAATGTATCCTTCTTAACATGATACCAACCCCCCTCCCATTCCTCTCAAAAAGTAGTTTCGAAGACATTAGAATTGAGTACTTCCGACTATATATGCCATAGTTTTTCCAAATATCCCACTGCATTTTTTAGCTTTAGATCTTTGTAAACGGTAGGCTACCTCGAATCCAAATTTCCACCCTTTGGCCATTCGTGATGGACTTGGTTATTTACTATCAAACAGTAATTACATCTGATTTAGATGTGTGACCAAAATTTAGCAAAAAATATACACTTTAAATAACCTGCAAAGCATTTTTGAGGTCAAGGAATTCTGGAAATTAGCATACAAAAGTAGAAACTTAAGTTGGTCTTTAAGAAAAAAAAATAACTACCTCCGTCAAAAGATACCCATCAATGCACCAAAGTAATCTGTGCTTACTTCATTTTACTTGGTACTAGTTTCAGAACAGCAGTCTGTAGAGCCTTATATTGATTTTTTTTTAGCTTTACTCTCCACCCGTAGTAGCAATGGTTATTAAAGAGCTGCTGATTTTTATTCAAGAGATCTTACTTTCTTTTTCAATTCATTGAGTAACGCTATACTTTATACAACACCTGTAATTTTAAGTTACTATTTTATCCATCACAGTCTTAAATGTCCACTTCTATTTAGTTTCCTATTTGCTTTGCCTTAGGTACCCTATTTTTTATGATTAGTTAACTTACTTACTTCAAGAAGTTTCAAGGTCTAGCAATTTTTCCTTCACTTTATTTTTTATGGGGGGGGGGGTATTCTGAGGGGTAGAAATCTGTTATTTTATCTTTGCTGTCAATACGAGTCACTATTTGTCTGACACTCTAGTTTCCGAGCATCCTGCTTCTCTTTTTCCCTTTTAAAATTATTTATCAAAAGTTACCTTTGCACTCAGTCTTTGTGGCTACATGAGATACTTTCAAGTATTAATATAATATTTCTCACATCACAGGTGCATCCTTGTTAAAATGAGTCTCTCACCTGAAGAATAATGTTTCCTGCATTCTTGCAACAAATGTTCCGGGAAAGTAATGTCACTGTTACATCTCTTCCTTTAGTCCCTTTGGGCAATTCAATTTCGACAGTTACATCGTAAACCGTTTGTGACCAGCTTCCCCATGGCGTTGAACATCGGACAATGCCTGCTTTCTCGTCAAAAAAGGAAAGCTTCATTCTCTTGTCGTTAAGGGAAGACTGTTTCGGCTTAGGCTTAGTATTGATGAGAGAAGACCTTTAAAATAGAGAAGGGGGAAAAAGCCTGCGTATAGCGATGCAATTGCTGACCACTGGAAACTGAACTCATCAGCAGGATTGTCATCCTACTTTCCCAACGGGTACAGTATGGCAAAAAAAAGGCTCTTAAGGACGAAACTTCACTTTCTTGGTAGCGAACTGTAGACAAGGAGCAATTCGGGCTAATAGTCACCAGAACTCTAAAAAAGGAATTTTGATAATTATTACATAAGAAAAATTGGCGTTTTATGCTGATTCTTAATATGTAATAATTATTAAGTTTAAAGTTACCCACCGAAACCTATGAGTCTGAGAAAATTTGCCCGTTTTTTGAAAAATAGGGGAAACATCCCAAAAAGGCAATTTATCTTGATGAAAAACACACGATTAGAATCAACGTATCAGAGAATTACAGTGTAAAGGTTTCAAGCTCCTATGCACAAAAATGCGTAAATTTGATTTTTTTTTTTTTTCTGAAGAAAGATCGCTATTTCTTTATGTAGACTAAGTCGGAAAAAGGTGTTATGGAATGATAGATCCCTTCAAATTGCAGAAAAAATATTTCTGAAATTTATGTTGAAGCTTCGTTAAAATAAAATGATTCGCTTGATATTTCATAAAATAATAAACATTGATGATGGCTCGCTATTTGGTTTGAAACGAGGGTCATTAGCGTGACTGTAAGCTCAGCCAGAGTCGACCCTATTCCAAATTAATTAAAGAAAACTTTCCGAAATATAATCTTTTCACAGAAAAGTAAAGGCTATTTTAAAGTTAAGCTCAGCAGATACAAATACCTTTTAAAATTCAAACTCAAAACGACCAGAAATTACTGTTAAAGAATAAATGAAACCCAAAACTAACAGAAATTAAATAAACAATCATAGCAGAAACATACAACTAGTAATAATATAAATGAATGAATAGATCTTAAAGCGAGTAATGCTTAGATTGAATATGAAAATCAAGCTTAAAACGAAAAAAAAATATTTTCCTATTGAAGTACAAATGAAACTTAAAACGAACCGAAATTAAATAAACAATCAATGCAAACAAACCTACAATAAATATTAATGTAAATTAATAAATAAATCTTAAAACGAGTGAAACTTAAATTGAATATGCAAATCAAGCTTGAAACGAACAAAAATCATTTCAAACAAGAGTTTGGGTATGACCTCCTTCTCTCACTGTAAACGTCTAAAACCTACTGCGTCATTGGCGCTTTACTGAAAACCAATTTTATGAAACCAATTTTAAGAAAATACAAAAGTATTTTCTTTTGTACTTAATATTGAAAATAAACATTAAAATTATAGTAACATTTTTAACTGATGAGCTTTCAGCAATTAGTATCATTATACATCAAATATTTATTTTAATTTATTAGCTCTTTTTTTAAAGTTGTTAAAGACGAATATAGTTTCACTACAAACAAGTGTTTGGATACTGCCTCCTTTCCTAACTGTAAATAAAAACCAAAAGCGTGCTGCGTCGTTGACGCTTAACTGAAAACAAATTATATTACAAATATTTTCTTTTCCAGTTCTTACAGCATTGAAAATAAAAATACAATTACAGTGAAATAAATCTTGAACTGATGGATCTTTCAACAATTAATATCATTTTGCATCAAATATTCAATTTGATGTTGTTTATACTTTCCAAGACTGTTCAAGACGCATATAGTTTTCACTGATTGTTTATTTAATTTCTGTTCGTTTTGGGTTTCATTTATTCTTTAATAGTAATTTCTGGTCGTTTTGAGTTTGAATTTTAAAAGGTATTTGTATCTGCTGAGCTTAAGTTTAAAATGGCCTTTACTTTTCTTTGAAAAACTTATTTTTCGGAAAGTTTTTTTAAATTAATTTTTGTTCGTTTTTGATTGCAAAAAATTTCAAGTTTTAAAAAATTCCTTATTTCAAAATCAAACTTAAAAAAAAATCAAATATTCATCAAAGTATCAAAACTGGTATCAAAGTGACAATATCAAAGTAGAAAAAATGGGTTTGTGTCAACCTCGGAGTTTTTGTTATCTGATGTTTTAACTATTTTTAACAAAATTGATATCTCAAAATTTTTATCGGATGGGTTTGGGGAAAAAGGGATTGGGGGGGGGGACTAATTAAGCTTCGGCCTCTTTTGACTCTTTAAACGTGAACTAGAACTTTCTATTTTCAATCTAACGAGCCCTCTCTGAAGTTTATACGAGTTTCCCTTCTATAAGAACCATATATATCCCCAAAGTATAACTTACAACGCCTGTCCCTGGGCCCTGGGGGGTTGTGTTGGCCCTGGAGTTTTAATATCTGATGGTTGAACTATTTTTAACAAAATGGTCACCTCAATTTTTATCAGATGGTCCATCCGATACACCCAAAAGCCTGGAGGGCGGGAGGGGCTAGTTGCCCTCTGATCTTTTTTCACTCTGAGAAAATGAACTACAACTTTTAATTTCCATTCAAATGAACCCTCTCTGAAGTTTATACGAGCATCCCTTTCGAGGCGCTGAGGAGGGGACAGCCCCTTTCATATGCGGAATAATTTCTGTACGTTTTAAGTTTTAATGTCGCTCCTTACTTTCAGTTTAAAAAACTTGTTTTTTTGTTTAATTTCTGATCGTTTTTTAAACAATGCAGGTTTTGATTTTGGTTCACCATACATGAATAATTAAAACGAAAGTTGCATATTGATTTTACTTTTTTTGGCTCTCGAAAGTTGTTTATTTGTATTTAAGAACGTTTTTATTAGTAATAAATATACGTAACTTACGAATTAACTTACGTAACGAACTTCTATATTCGTATATTTTTATTACGTATATTAGGGGGGGTTCACCCCTAGTCAGTACCTTGCTCTTTACGCTAAAGTTTGAATTTTTTCCAGCTCTTTAAGAATGAACCCTTAATCACAAAGGCCGTTAATTAGAATAAATGGCTCTTATGAAAGAACTAAAAAAACTTTAGCGTAGACAGCAAGGTATTGACTAAGGGGTGAACCCAATCATGTACGTAATAGTTTCTGTTCGTTTTAAGTTTTGATGTTGAAAAGTTTTCAGTAGAAAAGTCTTTAGTTGAAAACTTGTTTTTTTATTTAATTTCTGATCGTTTTTTTAAATAATGCTGAGAAATCCGGCGCCCCTTCATAGAAATGTCCCTTCCCCCATGAAAACTTCCTCCATGGAAAGATTTCCTACGTAACCCCCGATCCAGCCCCCCACTACCAGAAAAAATCCCCCTGAAAACGTCTGTATACTTCCCAATAACCAATACTATATGTAAACATTGGGCAAAGTTCATAACTTGCAGCCCTTCCCCCGGGGACTGAGGGGGATTTAGTCATTCCCAAAGACGGTTCTAGGTGTTTACCCCTCCCTCGGAAAATACCCCCTCCCCCCAGGTAAATACCCCTCCCCCCAGAGAATACCCCCCCCCTCCACACCGTGGAAAATAAGACTTTCCAAATTTTAGAATTTTGTTTGAGCTTTATTTTTTTATTTCTGTAGGGGGGAGGAATTTTGGTACTTGTGTATTATGTGCCACTCACTCAAGTTTATGCTGTGTAAAATTCGAGAACACGCCAGTTTTTACGTTAGTTTCTTCGTTACTTTAGAAATAAATTTAGATTTGCATTTTAGGGGGGGGGGGGTAAAGTATAGCGGGTCTGCATGCAAAATGTGTTTGGTACAAGTATTCTGCATATTTGATAGATAGATAGAGAAGTGTATTTTAAAGCCAAATATACGGTAATGAACATACTAAAATAACATAAATGAAAGGCGCAAATAACATAAACTTTGATCAGCGATCATCATGAAACACTTAAATGAAACAATACATTAACCTAATAATAGTACTTAATACTTGGAAAAAACGGTCATTGAAAAAAAAAAACACTTAACACTTGGAAAAAACACTTAAATAAAACATTACATTTACTTTATACTGGGATTTTTTTTTTTAACAAAATTTCCAGATACCTCGCTATTTTCTGTAATTTTTTAATGGCCGTACCTAGAAAGAATTGTTTTTTGACTTCAAACTGTCCAAATTCTTTACCCCCCCCCCCCCTTATGTGCAAACATATAGCCCAAATTAAGGCTTCTTTAATCTTAGGTCTGAGGGATAAACGTTCTTTAGGTCAGAGAGAAAAATTAATATTCTATTTTTAAATAGGGCTTCATTGATCTTTAATGTCAGGAATCATAAATGACATCACTTGTTATCTTGGAATTATGCGGGAGTCTAAAGAGATAGAAATTCTATTTTTAAATACGGCTTCACGGAGCTTTAAGTCGGAGAGGTAAATTGATATTCTAACGAAACCATAATAGTTTAGCTAGGAAAATTTATGAGATGAAGAGATTAACGTAGGAAAGGGTTTCCTAGAAATTTGAAATGCATTAGCGCAGAGATGCCAAACAAAAGGAACACACAGAAATTACTTTTAGGGATTATTTGGGCGAAACGGTTTTAGACAGCTTATGGAATTATTTCGGCGAAACCGTTAGAGACGTTGATTTAAAAGATGATTTAAAAGATGATTTTTGAGTGTGATCGTTATAATACACAAGTTCCATTGAACAGTGTCGTGAGGTCCACTACCCAACCCCCAAAGGGCCCCGATCGCCATACCCCGATCCAAAGGGTTTCAATCCCCATACCCCAATCCAGAAGGAACCCCCCGGTCCCCAAAGGTTCCCAGGGCTCCCACCCGGCCCCCCAGACCCTCAAAGGCCCACCCTGGGCCCCCCAAAGGCCCATCGAGCTCCCAAAGGACCAACGGGGTCCCAAAGGCCTTCACCCGGTCACCAAATGTCCCCCAGGCTCTCAACCGGCCTCCAGGACCCCCAAAGGCCCTCCACCGGCCCCCAAAGGTCCCCCAGGCTCCCAAAGGGCCCCCCACCCTCCCCTCCCTCTCCCTCTCCTCCCCACTCCTCACCGTCACCTCCCCCTCTCCCCAACCCCCCTCCCCTCCTCCCCTCCCCTCCCCTCCCCTCCCCCTACCCATTTTTTTAATATTTTTTATGCATTGAGACACAGAAGGGACACCCTCCCCCAAGGGTCCCCCAAACACCCTCCCCGGGCCCCCCCAAGACTCCCCTCTCCATTTTTTAATACTTTTTTATGGCTTTATTATATCTTTTCTGAACAAGTTCCATTCATAATGTCATTCCTAAACCCATTTTCCAACCTCAAAGAGTCCCCTCCCCAATTTGTAAATACTTTCTTGAATTTTTTAACATGGTATTTTATAACTTTTTACGTTCCGACCTTTCTCAAAGAGTCAAATTTAAAGTTCTATTCCAAATATTTTCCCGGAACAAGAAAAGTCCCAAGACATAAAAAATTTAAAGTTCACTTCTAAATTTTTCCGTAGAAGATAGGAAAAGTTATACTATGATTGTGATTATTTTCTATGAAGATAAAAAATTTCACTTTAATTCTAAATTTTCTTAAATTCAGTTCTGACCATTCTCAAAGAGATGAAAAAATTTAAAGTTCTGTTCCAAATATTTCCCCGGAAGAAGAAAAGTTCAACTTCGATTCTGAATTTTCTCAATGAAAGTGAAATAAGTTATTGATCAATTCTATTTTCCCAAAATAATATAAAATTTTCCACTTCAATTCAGATTTTTCTCAAAGAGATGAAAAAATTTAAAATATTGTTCCAAATTTTTCTTAGAAGATAGAAAAGATCAAGTTCTAATCTGAATTTTACCTAAGAACACAATTCAATTCTAATTTCTCCAGAGAAAATAAAAAGCTTCCACTTCAGTTTTAAGTTTACCAAGACATAAAAAATTTAAAGTTCAGTTCTAAATTTTTCCTTAGAAGATAGGAATAGTTATACTTTGATTGTGATTATTTTCTTTGAAGATAAAAAGTTTCACTTTAATTCTAAATTTTCTTAAATCCAGTTCCGACCTTTCTCAAAGAGATGAAAAAATTTAAAGTTCTGTTCAATATATTTTCTCGGAAGAAGAAAAGTTCAACTTCGATTCTGAATTTTCTCATTGAAAATGAAATATGTTATTGATCAATTCTATTTCTCCAAAATAATATAAAAATTTTCCACTTCAGTTCAGATTTTTCTCAAAGAGATGAAAAATTTAAAATACTATTCCAAATTTTCATAGAAGATAGAAAAGTTCAAGTTCTCTTCTGAATTTTACCAACAAACACAATTCAATTCTAATTTCTCCAGAGAAAATAAAAAGCTTCCACTTCAGTTTTAAGTTCACCAAGACATAAAAAATTTAAAGTTCTGTTCTAAATTTTTCTGTAGAAGATAGGAAAAGTTATACTATGATAGTGATTATTTTCCATGAAGATAAAAAGTTTCACTTTAATTCTAAATTTTCTTAAATTCAGTTCCGACTTTTCACATAGAGATGAAAAAAATTTAAAGTTCTGTTCCAAATTTTTCATAGAATATTGGAAAAGTTATACTTTGATCGTGAATATTCAAGTTCACTTCTGAATTTTACCAAAGAACACAATTCAATTCTAATTTCTCCAGAGAAAATAAAAAGCTGCCACTTCAGTTTTAAGTTCGCCATGACATAAAAAATTTAAAGTTCAGTTCTAAATTTCTACATAGAAGATAGGAAAAGTTATACTATGATTGTGATTATTTTCTATGAAGATTAAAAGTTTCACTTCAATTTTAAATTTTCTCAAAGAAGTGAAGAAAAGTTCAACTTCGATTCTGAATTTTCTCAATGAAAATGAAATAAGTCATTGATCATTTCTATTTTCCCAAAATAATATAAAAATTTTTCACTTCAGTTCAGATTTTTCTCAAACAAATGAAAAAATTTAAAATACTGTTCCAAATTTTTCATAGAAGATAGAAAAGTTCTTGTTCTCTTCTGAATTTTATCAAAGAACATAATTCATTTCTAATTTCTCCAGAGAAAATAAAAAGTTTCCATATCACTTTTAAGTTTACCAAGACATAAAAATTTAAAGTTCAATTCTAAATTTTTCCATAGAAGATAGGAAAATTTATACTATGATTGTGATTATTTTCTATGAAGATAAAAAGTTTCACTTTAATTCTAAATTTTCTTAAATTCAATTCCGACCTTTCTCAAAGAGATGAAAAACATTAAAGTTCTGTTCCAAATATTTTCCCGGAAGAAGAAAAGTTCAACTTCGATTCTGAATTTTCTCAATGAAAATGAAAAAGTTATTGATCAAATCTTTTTTCTCAAAAATAATATAAAAATTTCCACTTCAGTTCAAATTTTTTTCTCAAAGAGATGAAGAAATTTAAAGTTCTGTTCCAAATTTTTCATAGAAGATAGGAAAAGCTATACTTTGATCGTGAATATTCGAGTTCTATTCTGAATTTTACCAAAGAACACAATTCAATTCTAATTTCCCCAATAAAAAATTTAAAGTTCAATTCTAAATTTTTCGGTGGAAGATAGAAAAAGTAATACCATACGTGTGAATATTTTCCCGGAAGATAAAAAGTTCTAGTTCAATTTAAAATTTTCTCATCGAAGTGAAGAAGAATTCAAGTTCTCTTCTGAATTTTACCAAAGAACACAATTCATTTCTAATTTCACCAGAGAAAATAAAAATATTCCACTTCAGTTCCTTATTTCACAAAGACATAAAGAAATTTAAAGTTCAATTCTAAATTTTTCGGTGGAAGATAGAAAAAGTAATACCATACTTGTGAATATTTTCATGGAAGATAAAAAGTTCTAGTTCAATTTAAAATTTTCTCAACGAAGTGAAGGAAAGTTCAAGTTCTCTTCTGAATTTTCTCAATGAAAAAGAAATTAGTCATTGATCATTTCTATTTTTCCAAATAATAAAAAAATTTTCCACTTTAGTTCAGATCTGGCTCGAAGAGATGAAAAATTTAAAATACTGTTCCAAATTTTTCACTGAAGATAAAAAAGTTCAAGTTCTCTTCGGAATTTTACCAAAGAACACAATTCAATTCTAATTTCTCCAGAGAAAATAAAAATCTTCCACTTCAGTTCTTTATTTCACAAAGACAAAGAAATTTAAAGTTCAATTCTAAATTTTTCGGTGGAAGATAGAAAAAGTAATACCATACTTGTGAATATTTTCCTGGAAGATAAAAAGTTCTAGTTCAATTTAAAATTTTCTCAACGAAGTGAAGAAAAGTTCAAGTTCTCTTCTGAACTTTACCAAAGAACACACTTCAATTCTAATTTCTCCAGAGAAAACAAAAATCTTCCACTTCAGTTCTTTATTTCACAAAGACATAAAGAAATTTAAAGTTCAATTCTAATTTTTCGGTGGAAGATAGAAAAAGTAATACCATACTTGTGAATATTTTCACGGAAGATAAAAAGTTCTAGTTCAATTTAAAATTTTCTCAACGAAGTGAAGAAAAGTTCAAGTTCTCTTCTGAACTTTACCAAAGAACACACTTCAATTCTAATTTCTCCAGAGAAAACAAAAATCTTCCACTTCAGTTCTTTATTTCACAAAGACATAAAGAAATTTAAAGTTCAATTCTAAATTTTTCGGTGGAAGATAGAAAAAGTAATACCATACTTGTGATTATTTTCACGGAAGATAAAAAGTTCTAGTTCAATTTAAAATTTTCTCAACGAAGTGAAGAAGAATTCAAGTTCTCTTCTGAATTTTACCAAAGAACACAATTCATTTCTAATTTCACCAGAGAAAATAAAAATATTCCACTTCAGTTCTTTATTTCACAAAGACATAAAGAAATTTAAAGTTCAATTCTAAATTTTTCGGTGGAAGATAGAAAAAGTAATACCATACTTGTGAATATTTTCATGGAAGATAAAAAGTTCTAGTTCAATTTAAAATTTTCTCAACGAAGTGAAGGAAAGTTCAAATTCTCTTCTGAATTTTCTCAATGAAAAAGAAATTAGTCATTGATCATTTCTATTTTTCCAAATAATATAAAAATTTTCCACTTTAGTTCAGATCTGGCTCGAAGAGATGAAAAATTTAAAATACTGTTCCAAATTTTTCACTGAAGATAAAAAAGTTCAAGTTCTCTTCGGAATTTTACCAAAGAACACAATTCAATTCGAATTTCTCCAGAGAAAATAAAAATCTTCCACTTCAGTTCTTCATTTCACAAAGACATAAAGAAATTTAAAGTTCAATTCTAAATTTTTCGGTGTAATATAGAAAAAGTAAAACCATACTTGTGAATATTTTCATGGAAGATAAAAAGTTCTAGTTCAATTTAAAATTTTCTCAACGAAGTGAAGAAAATTTCAAGTTCTCTTCTGAACTTTACCAAAGAACACTCTTCAATTCTAATTTCTCCAGAGAAAACAAAAATCTTACACTTCAGTTCTTTATTTCACAAAGACATAAAGAAATTTAATGTTCAATGCTAATTTTTCGGTGGAAGATAGAAAAAGTAATACCATACTTGTGAATATTTTCACGGAAGATAAAAAGTTCTAGTTAAATTTAAAATTTTCTCAACGAAGTCAAGGAAAGTTCAAGTTCTCTTCTGAACTTTACCAAAGAACACACTTCAATTCTAATTTCTCCAGAGAAAACAAAAATCTTCCACTTCAGTTCTTTATTTCACAAAGACATAAAGAAATTTAAAGTTCAATTCTAAATTTTTCGGTGGGAGATAGAAAAATTAATTCCATACTTGTGAATATTTTCCCGGTAGATAAAAAGTTCTAGTTCAACTTAAAATTTTCTCAACCTAGTGAAGAAAAGTCCAAGTTCTCTTCTGAATTTTACTAAAGAACACAATTCATTTCTAATTTCACCAGAGAAAATAAAAATCTTCCACTTCAGTTCTTTATTTCACAAAAGACATAAAGAAATTTAAACTTCAATTCTAAATTTTTCGATGGAAGATAGAAAAAGTAATATCATACTTGTGAATATTTTCACGGAAGATAAAAAGTTCTAGTTCAATTTAAAATTTTCTCAACGAAGTGAAGAAAAGTTCAAGTTCTCTTCTGAACTTTACCAAAGAACACACTTCAATTCTAATTTCTCCAGAAAAAATAAAAATCTTCCACTTCAGTTTTAAGTTCCCCAAAGAAATAAAGAAATTTAAAGTTCTATTCTAAATTTTTAGATGGAAGATAGAAAAAGTAATACTATGACTGTGATTGTTTTCCATGAAGATCAAAAGTTTCACTTTATTTATAATTTTTCTTAAATTCAGTTCTGATTTTTCTCAAAGAGATGAAAAATTTAAAGTTCATTTCTAAATTTTTCTCTAGAAGATAGGAAAAGTTATACTACGATTGTGATTATTTTCTGTTTTTAAATTAAATTTTGGTTCCTTTGTCTTATGGATTTACCCATCAAATTTTTAAATTAGAAAAGGAGTGACTCGTTCTATTATTAAAGACAATCGTTCAAACTCCTTCATCTAACCTCCAAAACAATAGGTTAAAGTTCAATTAGGCTAACCTAGCCTAACCTAACTTAACTTCTCTGTTAAGTTAACCTAACTTAGCCTGTCTCTCACCTAACCTAAGCTAACCTAAGTGAAGCGTCCGTAGGCTAACCTAACCTAACTTAACCTAACCTGATCTAACCTAACTTAATCTAGCCTAACCTAACCTAACCATACTCGCCGGAGAAGGTTAGGTTAACTTATAATGAGCACTCATGATAAGTTAACCTAACCTAACCTAACTTAAACATGTAGAAATGTTTCTATTTATTTATTAATATTTATTTATACTTAACCTAACCTATTGTTTTGAAGGTTAGATGAACGAGTTTGAACGATTGTCTTTAATAATAGAACGAGTCACTCCTTTTCTAATTTAAAAATTTGATGGTTAAATCCATAAGACAAAGGAACCAAAATTTAATTTAAAATTAGAATAGAACTTTAAATTTTTCATCTCTTTGAGAAAAAAAACCAGAACTGAAGTGGAGCCTTTTTATTTTCTTGGAAAAATTAAAAGAGAACTTTGAATTTTTTATGTCTTTGAGGAATTAAGAACTGAAGTGGAAGCTTTTTTTTCATTTTCATTGGTAAAATTCAGAATTGAGCTAACTTTTTTCACTTCTTTAAGAAAATTCAGAAGAGAACTTGAACATTTTGCACTTCTTCGAGAAAACTCAGAATTAAAGTGATGCTCCTTATCTTCATGTCGAATATTCAAATCAATGTATAACTTTTTCTATCTTCTATGAAAAATTTGGAACAGAACTTTAAATTTTTCATCTCTTTGCAAAAATCGGTAGTGAACTTAAGAAAATTAGAATTAAAGTGAAACTTTTTATCTTCACTGGAAAATAATCACAATCATAGTATAACTTTTCCTATCTTCTACAGAAAAATTTAGAACTGAACTTTAAATTTTTCATCTCTTTGAGAAAAATCAGAACTGAATTTAAGAAAAATTATAAATAAAGTGAAACTTTTGATCTTCATGGAAAACAATCACAGTCATAGTATTACTTTTTCTATCTTCCATCTAAAAATTTAGAATAGAACTTTAAATTTCTTTATTTCTTTGGGGAACTTAAAACTGAAGTGGAAGATTTTTATTTTCTCTGGAGAAATTAGAATTGAAGTGTGTTCTTTGGTAAAGTTCAGAAGAGAACTTGAACTTTTCTTCACTTCGTTGAGAAAATTTTAAATTGAACTAGAACTTTTTATCTTCCGTGAAAATATTCACAAGTATGGTATTACTTTTTCTATCTTCCATCGAAAAATTTAGAATTGAAGTTTAAATTTCTTTATGTCTTTTGTGAAATAAAGAACTGAAGTGGAAGATTTTTATTTTCTCTGGTGAAATTAGAAATGAATTGTGTTCTTTAGTAAAATTCAGAAGAGAACTTGGACTTTTCTTCACTTCGTTGAGAAAATTTTAAGTTGAACTAGAACTTTTTATCTACCGGGAAAATATTCACAAGTATGGAATTACTTTTTCTATCTTCCATCGAAAAATTTAGAATTGAACTTTAAATTTCTTTATGTCTTTGTGAAATAAAGAACTGAAGTGGAAGATTTTTGTTTTCTCTGGAGAAATTAGAATTGAAGTGTGTTCTTTGGTAAAGTTCAGAAGAGAACTTGAACTTTCCTTGACTTCGTTGAGAAAATTTTAAATTGAACTAGAACTTTTTATCTTCCGTGAAAATATTCACAAGTATGGTATTACTTTTTCTATCTTCCACCGAAAAATTAGAATTTAACGTTAAATTTCTTTATGTCTTTGTGAAATAAAGAACTGAAGTGTAAGATTTTTGTTTTCTCTGGAGAAATTAGAATTGAAGTGTGTTCTTTGGTAAAGTTCAGAAGAGAACTTGAAATTTTCTTCACTTCGTTGAGAAAATTTTAAATTGAACTAGAACTTTTTATCTTCCGGGAAAATATTCACAAGTATGGTTTTACTTTTTCTATCTTCCACCGAAAAATTTAGAATTGAACTTTAAATTTCTTTATGTCTTTGTGAAATAAAGAACTGAAGTGGAAGATTTTTATTTTCTCTGGAGAAATTCGAATTGAATTGTGTTCTTTGGTAAAATTCCGAAGAGAACTTGAACTTTTTTATCTTCAGTGAAAAATTTGGAACAGTATTTTAAATTTTTCATCTCTTCGAGCCAGATCTGAACTAAAGTGGAAAATTTTTATATTATTTGGAAAAATAGAAATGATCAATGACTAATTTCTTTTTCATTGAGAAAATTCAGAAGAGAATTTGAACTTTCCTTCACTTCGTTGAGAAAATTTTAAATTGAACTAGAACTTTTTATCTTCCATGAAAATATTCACAAGTATGGTATTACTTTTTCTATCTTCCACCGAAAAATTTAGAATTGAACTTTAAATTTCTTTATGTCTTTGTGAAATAAAGAACTGAAGTGGAATATTTTTATTTTCTCTGGTGAAATTAGAAATGAATTGTGTTCTTTGGTAAAATTCAGAAGAGAACTTGAATTCTTCTTCACTTCGTTGAGAAAATTTTAAATTGAACTAGAACTTTTTATCTTCCGTGAAAATAATCACAAGTATGGTATTACTTTTTCTATCTTCCACCGAAAAATTTAGAATTGAACTTTAAATTTCTTTATGTCTTTGTGAAATAAAGAACTGAAGTGGAAGATTTTTGTTTTCTCTGGAGAAATTAGAATTGAAGTGTGTTCTTTGGTAAAGTTCAGAAGAGAACTTGAACTTTTCTTCACTTCGTTGAGAAAATTTTAAATTGAACTAGAACTTTTTATCTTCCGTGAAAATATTCACAAGTATGGTATTACTTTTTCTATCTTCCACCGAAAAATTAGAATTGAACTTTAAATTTCTTTATGTCTTTGTGAAATAAAGAACTGAAGTGGAAGATTTTTGTTTTCTCTGGAGAAATTAGAATTGAAGTGTGTTCTTTGGTAAAGTTCAGAAGAGAACTTGAACTTTTCTTCACTTCGTTGAGAAAATTTTAAATTGAACTAGAACTTTTTATCTTCCAGGAAAATATTCACAAGTATGGTATTACTTTTTCTATCTTCCACCGCAAAATTTAGAATTGAACTTTAAATTTCTTTGTCTTTGTGAAATAAAGAACTGAAGTGGAAGATTTTTATTTTCTCTGGAGAAATTAGAATTGAATTGTGTTCTTTGGTAAAATTTCGAAGAGAACTTGAACTTTTTTATCTTCAGTGAAAAATTTGGAACAGTATTTTAAATTTTTCATCTCTTCGAGCCAGATCTGAACTAAAGTGGAAAATTTTTTTATTATTTGGAAAAATAGAAATGATCAATGATTAATTTCTTTTTCATTGAGAAAATTCAGAAGAGAACTTGAACTTTCCTTCACTTCGTTGAGAAAATTTTAAATTGAACTAGAACTTTTTATCTTCCATGAAAATATTCACAAGTATGGTATTACTTTTTCTATCTTCCACCGAAAAATTTAGAATTGAACTTTAAATTTCTTTATGTCTTTGTGAAATAAGGAACTGAAGTGGAATATTTTTATTTTCTCTGGTGAAATTAGAAATGAATTGTGTTCTTTGGTAAAATTCAGAAGAGAACTTGAATTCTTCTTCACTTCGATGAGAAAATTTTAAATTGAACTAGAACTTTTTATCTTCCGGGAAAATATTCACACGTATGGTATTACTTTTTCTATCTTCCACCGAAAAATTTAGAATTGAACTTTAAATTTTTTATTGGGGAAATTAGAATTGAATTGTGTTCTTTGGTAAAATTCAGAATAGAACTCGAATATTCACGATCAAAGTATAGCTTTTCCTATCTTCTATGAAAAATTTGGAACAGAACTTTAAATTTCTTCATCTCTTTGAGAAAAAAATTTGAACTGAAGTGGAAATTTTTATATTATTTTTGAGAAAAAAGATTTGATCAATAACTTTTTCATTTTCATTGAGAAAATTCAGAATCGAAGTTGAACTTTTCTTCTTCCGGGAAAATATTTGGAACAGAACTTTAATGTTTTTCATCTCTTTGAGAAAGGTCGGAATTGAATTTAAGAAAATTTAGAATTAAAGTGAAACTTTTTATCTTCATAGAAAATAATCACAATCATAGTATAAATTTTCCTATCTTCTATGGAAAAATTTAGAATTGAACTTTAAATTTTTTATGTCTTGGTAAACTTAAAAGTGATATGGAAACTTTTTATTTTCTCTGGAGAAATTAGAAATGAATTATGTTCTTTGATAAAATTCAGAAGAGAACAAGAACTTTTCTATCTTCTATGAAAAATTTGGAACAGTATTTTAAATTTTTTCATTTGTTTGAGAAAAATCTGAACTGAAGTGGAAAATTTTTATATTATTTTGGGAAAATAGAAATGATCAATAACTTATTTCATTTTCATTGAGAAAATTCAGAATCGAAGTTGAACTTTTCTTCACTTCTTTGAGAAAATTTAAAATTGAAGTGAAACTTTTAATCTTCATAGAAAATAAACACAATCATAGTATAACTTTTCCTATCTTCTATGTAGAAATTTAGAACTGAACTTTAAATTTTTTATGTCATGGCGAACTTAAAACTGAAGTGGCAGCTTTTTATTTTCTCTGGAGAAATTAGAATTGAGTTGTGTTCTTTGGCAAAATTCAGAAGTGAACTTGAATATTCACGATCAAAGTATAACTTTTCCAATATTCTATGAAAAATTTGGAACAGAACTTTAAATTTTTTTCATTTCTATGTGAAAAGTCGGAACTGAATTTAAGAAAATTTAGAATTAAAGTGAAACTTTATCTTCATGGAAAATAATCACTATCATAGTATAACTTTTCCTATCTTCTACAGAAAAATTTAGAACTGAACTTTAAATTTTTTATGTCTTGGTGAACTTAAAACTGAAGTGGAAGCTTTTTATTTTCTCTGGAGAAATTAGAATTGAATTGTGTTTGTTGGTAAAATTCAGAAGAGAACTTGAACTTTTCTATCTTCTATGAAAAATTTGGAATAGTATTTTAAATTTTTTCATCTCTTTGAGAAAAATCTGAACTGAAGTGGAAAATTTTTATATTATTTTGGAGAAATAGAATTGATCAATAACATATTTCATTTTCAATGAGAAAATTCAGAATCGAAGTTGAACTTTTCTTCTGTTCAGAAGAGAACTTGAAATTTTCTTCACTTCGTTGAGAAAATTTTAAATTGAACTAGAACTTTTTATCTTCCGGGAAAATATTCACAAGTATGGTTTTACTTTTTCTATCTTCCACCGAAAAATTTAGAATTGAACTTTAAATTTCTTTATGTCTTTGTGAAATAAAGAACTGAAGTGGAATATTTTTATTTTCTCTGGTGAAATTAGAAATGAATTGTGTTCTTTGGTAAAATTCAGAAGAGAACTTGAACTTTTTTATCTTCAGTGAAAAATTTGGAACAGTATTTTAAATTTTTCATCTCTTCGAGCCAGATCTGAACTAAAGTGGAAAATTTTTATATTATTTGGAAAAATAGAAATGATCAATGACTAATTTCTTTTTCATTGAGAAAATTCAGAAGAGAATTTGAACTTTCCTTCACTTCGTTGAGAAAATTTTAAGTTGAACTAGAACTTTTTATCTTCCATGAAAATATTCACAAGTATGGTATTACTTTTTCTATCTTCCACCGAAAAATTTAGAATTGAACTTTAAATTTCTTTATGTCTTTGTGAAATAAAGAACTGAAGTGGAATATTTTTATTTTCTCTGGTGAAATTAGAAATGAATTGTGTTCTTTGGTAAAATTCAGAAGAGAACTTGAATTCTTCTTCACTTCGTTGAGAAAATTTTAAATTGAACTAGAACTTTTTATCTTCCGTGAAAATAATCACAAGTATGGTATTACTTTTTCTATCTTCCACCGAAAAATTTAGAATTGAACTTTAAATTTCTTTATGTCTTTGTGAAATAAAGAACTGAAGTGGAAGATTTTTGTTTTCTCTGGAGAAATTAGAATTGAAGTGTGTTCTTTGGTAAAGTTCAGAAGAGAACTTGAACTTTTCTTGACTTCGTTGAGAAAATTTTAAATTGAACTAGAACTTTTTATCTTCCGTGAAAATATTCACAAGTATGGTATTACTTTTTCTATCTTCCACCGAAAAATTAGAATTGAACTTTAAATTTCTTTATGTCTTTGTGAAATAAAGAACTGAAGTGGAAGATTTTTGTTTTCTCTGGAGAAATTAGAATTGAAGTGTGTTCTTTGGTAAAGTTCAGAAGAGAACTTGAACTTTTCTTCACTTCGTTGAGAAAATTTTAAATTGAACTAGAACTTTTTATCTTCCAGGAAAATATTCACAAGTATGGTATTACTTTTTCTATCTTCCACCGAAAAATTTAGAATTGAACTTTAAATTTCTTTGTCTTTGTGAAATAAAGAACTGAAGTGGAAGATTTTTATTTTCTCTGGAGAAATTAGAATTGAATTGTGTTCTTTGGTAAAATTTCGAAGAGAACTTGAACTTTTTTATCTTCAGTGAAAAATTTGGAACAGTATTTTAAATTTTTCATCTCTTCGAGCCAGATCTGAACTAAAGTGGAAAATTTTTTTATTATTTGGAAAAATAGAAATGATCAATGATTAATTTCTTTTTCATTGAGAAAATTCAGAAGAGAACTTGAACTTTCCTTCACTTCGTTGAGAAAATTTTAAATTGAACTAGAACTTTTTATTTTCCATGAAAATATTCACAAGTATGGTATTACTTTTTCTATCTTCCACCGAAAAATTTAGAATTGAACTTTAAATTTCTTTATGTCTTTGTGAAATAAGGAACTGAAGTGGAATATTTTTATTTTCTCTGGTGAAATTAGAAATGAATTGTGTTCTTTGGTAAAATTCAGAAGAGAACTTGAATTCTTCTTCACTTCGATGAGAAAATTTTAAATTGAACTAGAACTTTTTATCTTCCGGGAAAATATTCACACGTATGGTATTACTTTTTCTATCTTCCACCGAAAAATTTAGAATTGAACTTTAAATTTTTTATTGGGGAAATTAGAATTGAATTGTGTTCTTTGGTAAAATTCAGAATAGAACTCGAATATTCACGATCAAAGTATAGCTTTTCCTATCTTCTATGAAAAATTTGGAACAGAACTTTAAATTTCTTCATCTCTTTGAGAAAAAAATTTGAACTGAAGTGGAAATTTTTATATTATTTTTGAGAAAAAAGATTTGATCAATAACTTTTTCATTTTCATTGAGAAAATTCAGAATCGAAGTTGAACTTTTCTTCTTCCGGGAAAATATTTGGAACAGAACTTTAATGTTTTTCATCTCTTTGAGATGAAAGGTCGGAATTGAATTTAAGAAAATTTAGAATTAAAGTGAAACTTTTTATCTTCATAGAAAATAATCACAATCATAGTATAAATTTTCCTATCTTCTATGGAAAAATTTAGAATTGAACTTTAAATTTTTATGTCTTGGTAAACTTAAAAGTGATATGGAAACTTTTTATTTTCTCTGGAGAAATTAGAAATGAATTATGTTCTTTGATAAAATTCAGAAGAGAACAAGAACTTTTCTATCTTCTATGAAAAATTTGGAACAGTATTTTAAATTTTTTCATTTGTTTGAGAAAAATCTGAACTGAAGTGGAAAATGTTTATATTATTTTGGGAAAATAGAAATGATCAATAACTTATTTCATTTTCATTGAGAAAATTCAGAATCGAAGTTGAACTTTTCTTCACTTCTTTGAGAAAATTTAAAATTGAAGTGAAACTTTTAATCTTCATAGAAAATAATCACAATCATAGTATAACTTTTCCTATCTTCTATGTAGAAATTTAGAACTGAACTTTAAATTTTTTATGTCATGGCGAACTTAAAACTGAAGTGGCAGCTTTTTATTTTCTCTGGAGAAATTAGAATTGAATTGTGTTCTTTGGTAAAATTCAGAAGTGAACTTGAATATTCACGATCAAAGTATAACTTTTCCAATATTCTATGAAAAATTTGGAACAGAACTTTAAATTTTTTTCATCTCTATGTGAAAAGTCGGAACTGAATTTAAGAAAATTTAGAATTAAAGTGAAACTTTTTATCTTCATGGAAAATAATCACTATCATAGTATAACTTTTCCTATCTTCTACAGAAAAATTTAGAACAGAACTTTAAATTTTTTTTGTCTTGGTGAACTTAAAACTGAAGTGGAAGCTTTTTATTTTCTCTGGAGAAATTAGAATTGAATTGTGTTTGTTGGTAAAATTCAGAAGAGAACTTGAACTTTTCTATCTTCTATGAAAATTTGGAATAGTATTTTAAATTTTTCATCTCTTTGAGAAAAATCTGAACTGAAGTGGAAAATTTTTATATTACTTTGGAGAAATAGAATTGATCAATAACATATTTCATTTTCAATGAGAAAATTCAGAATCGAAGTTGAACTTTTCTTCTTCCGAGAAAATATATTGAACAGAACTTTAAATTTTTTCATCTCTTTGAGAAAGGTCGGAACTGGATTTAAGAAAACTTAGAATCAAAGTGAAACTTTTTATCTTCAAAGAAAATAATCACAATCAAAGTATAACTATTCCTATCTTCTAAGGAAAAATTTAGAACTGAACTTTAAATTTTTTATGTCTTGGTAAACTTAAAACTGAAGTGGAAGCTTTTTATTTTCTCTGGAGAAATTAGAATTGAATTGTGTTCTTAGGTAAAATTCAGATTAGAACTTGATCTTTTCTATCTTCTAAGAAAAATTTGGAACAATATTTTAAATTTTTTCATCTCTTTGAGAAAAATCTGAATTGAAGTGGAAAATTTTATATTATTTTGGGAAAATAGAATTGATCAATAACTTATTTCATTTTCATTGAGAAAATTCAGAATCGAAGTTGAACTTTTCTTCTTCCGGGGAAATATTTGGAACAGAACTTTAAATTTTTTCATCTCTTTGAGAATGGTCAGAACTGAATTTAAGAAAATTTAGAATTAAAGTGAAATTTTTTATCTTCATAGAAAATAATCACAATCATAGTATAACTTTTCCTATCTTCTACGGAAAAATTTAGAAGTGAACTTTAAATTTTTTATGTCTTGGGACTTTTCTTGTTCCGGGAAAATATTTGGAATAGAACTTTAAATTTGACTCTTTGAGAAATGTCGGAACGTAAAAAGTTATAAAATACCATGATAAAAAATTCAAGAAAGTATTTACAAATTGGGGAGGGGACTCTTTGAGGTTGGAAAATGGGTTTAGGAATGACATTATGAATGGAACTTGTTCAGAAAAGATATAATAAAGCCATAAAAAAGTATTAAAAAATGGAGAGGGGAGTCTTTGGGGGCCCGGGGAGGGTGTTTGGGGGACCCTTGGGGGAGGGTGTCCCTTCTGTGTCTCAATGCATAAAAAATATTAAAAAAATGGGTAGGGGGAGGGAGGGGAGGGGAGGGGAGGGGAGGAGAGGAGGGGAGGGGGAGGAGGGGGGGGGGGTTGGGGGGAGGGGGAGGTGACGGTGAGGAGTGGGGAGGAGAGGGAGAGGGAGGGAGGGTGGGGGGCCCTTTGGGAGCCTGGGGGACCTTTGGGGGCCGGTGGAGGGCCTTTGGGGGTCCTGGAGGCCGGTTGAGAGCCTGGGGGACATTTGGTGACCGGGTGAAGGCCTTTGGGACCCCGTTGGTCCTTTGGGAGCTCGATGGGCCTTTGGGGGGCCCGGGGTGGGCCTTTGAGGGTCTGGGGGGCCGGGTGGGAGCCCTGGGAACCTTTGGGGACCGGGGGGTTCCTTCTGGATTGGGGTATGGGGATTGGAACCCTTTGGATCGGGGTATGGCGATCGGGGCCCTTTGGGGGTTGGGTAGTGGACCTCACGACACTGTTCAATGGAACTTGTGTATTATAACGATCACACTCAAAAATCATCTTTTAAATCATCTTTTAAATCAACGTCTCTAACGGTTTCGCCGAAATAATTCCATAAGCTGTCTAAAACCGTTTCGCCCAAATAATCCCTAAAAGTAATTTCTGTGTGTTCCTTTTGTTTGGCATCTCTGCGCTAATGCATTTCAAATTTCTAGGAAACCCTTTCCTACGTTAATCTCTTCATATCATAAATTTTCCTAGCTAAACTATTATGGTTTCGTTAGAATATCAATTTACCTCTCCGACTTAAAGCTCCGTGAAGCCGTATTTAAAAATAGAATTTCTATCTCTTTAGACTCCCGCATAATTCCAAGATAACAAGTGATGTCATTTATGATTCCTGACATTAAAGATCAATGAAGCCCTATTTAAAAATAGAATATTAATTTTTCTCTCTGACCTAAAGAACGTTTATCCCTCAGACCTAAGATTAAAGAAGCCTTAATGTTTCTTAATTCTCCCCTTCGTGAACCAATAATTTCCCCACCGATTATGTAAAGATCGATGAAGCCCTATTTAAAAATAGAATATTAATTTTTCTCTCTGACCTAAAGAACGTATATCCCTCAGGCCTAAGATTAAAGAAGCCTTAATGTTTCATAATTCCCCACGCTCGTGAATCAATAATCCCCCATCGATTATGTAAATCACCCCTCGTGTCATTCGCACGTGGCCAAACAACAACAGATCGATTGACCCTGACACACCCCCCTCATTAGACTCGATCGATAATCCTTGAATAAATTATGTCCCGTCAGCATTAAACTAAATTGTAGATGGCAGCAGGGGTGCGTGACACGAGTCAATAAGGCCATTCTACTATAAACGAGCATGTTTTTTGTTCCACCACCTGAACAATTTAAAGAAACAAAGGTTCGGCGATGTGTCATATTTCAGAATGACAAAAGACAAGCCAAGGCAAAAGAAGAAGTTTTTGTCCCACCACCTGAACAATCAAACAAAGGTGATCGTCAAGGCCTTCCATATCTTGTAAAATCAAAAACCTGGACTAGATAAATCGTTGGAAGAAAAAGAAATTTTTGTCACACCACCTGAACAACTGAAAGAAACAAAGGTTTGGCGATATATCTTTCATAATGACAAAAGACTATCCGAAGCAAAAGTTAAAGGCCCAATAAAAAATAATGTAGTTGTACAAAGGCACTTCTCATTTAAGGTCCATTTGGACTTCATGACATCAAGAAAAGGCTCCAATTGTTTACATTATATATATATATATATATATATATATATATATATATATATATATATATATATATATATATATTATATATATATATATATATATATATATATATATATATATATATATATATATATATATATATATATATATATATATATATATATATATATATATATATATATATATATATATATATATATATATATATTATATATATATATATATATATATATATATATATATATATATATACTATATAAACGAGCAATAATTGTATTTATATTTATGTATTTTTTCTCGATAATGACTCCATATTTTTGTCGGGAAAACTGGTATCTTGGGATATTCTCGCATAAAAAAAACGATCTAGATAGGTCACAAGTCTGAGAAAATTCGTTAAAAACCTTAATTTTGGTTTTTGCAAATGTCATCATGTACAATGGTAGTACATCATATAAGCATTTCCTTATATGATGCTATGCATAGCACCAATAAGATTGTTGAGCTTCCAACGTGTCAGTTATTTATATAATATAATGTCTGTTGGAAGGCCCAAAAAACGAAAATTTGCAGTTGCAGTTACTATAAATGATGATTCTTTGGAACCAACACCTGAACTATCAAACGTGATAAGATATGAAAATCAACAACCTGGACCCTCAATTGCGACAACACCAAAACGGGCAGCTAAAGCAAAGGCCATTGCCGAATTGACTGAAGTAATCAAAATCCAAAAACGTGTCAAAAATGAAAATGAAGAGCAAAGACACGGGCGATCAGAAGATTTGTGAAAACGACAATTAGAGCGTGTCAAAAATGAAAATGAAAAGCAAAGACACGCGCGGTTAAAAGAGAAGCAAAAGAAGTTTTTGTCCCACCCCCTGAACAATTAAAAGAAAGGTTCGGCGATATATCTTTCTTAATGACAAAACAAAAGCCAAGCCGAGGCGAGTTCCCGGCACTACACACACACACACACACACACACACACACACACACACACACACACACACACACACACACACACACACACACACACACACACACACACACACACACACACCACACACACACACACACACACACACACACACACACACACACACACACACACACACACACACCACACACACACACACACACACACCACACACACACACACACACACACACACACACACACACACACACACACACACACACACACACACACACACACCACACACACACACACACACACACACACACACACACACACCACACACACACACACACACACACACCACACACACACACACACACACACACACACACACACACACACCACACACACACACACACACACACACACACACACACACACACACACACACACACACACACACAACACACACACACACACACACACACACACACACACACACACACACACACACACACACACACACACACACACACACACACACACACACACACACACACACACACACACACACACACACACACACACACACCACACACACA